>CAIGRP010027858.1:0-18154 GCA_903798385.1 Fraxinus cuspidata | reverse complement strand
AAAAAAAAAAAAAAAGGACTCAAAGAACACTACATTCACCTGAATCATAGAGTTAGAAGCAAGTCAGAAACTACTTGTAAAGGATTCCTAGGCAAGTGACCCGTGGCCATCATTAAGCATCTCTCTCTAACTGTCACTGTCTCAGATCCCTTTTACCCTTTCTCCATACTTTCACATGAATTTCACCAGTGGGCTTTCAAGAAAAATATAGACGACACCGCATATGCCGTGTGTGTGTGTGTATATATATATATACTGTTTGTGTGGCTTTGTCTTGGGAAAGAGTAGAGAAAATCAAAACACTGTGTCGAATGCTGGAGATTTGGATTGGTATTAGTAGCGCCTTGCTTACAGAGTGAGATTCGAAGTGCTGTAAGAGAAGGGCTAGAGAGAGAGAAAAACAGTAACAACGTCTAGTGTAAGTACAGTGTACTTATAAAGAGAGAGAAACCGAGAGGTGGGGTTGGGTTTGGAGTGGGGGTGCTGACATGTAGCACCGCAAACGCCAAAAAGCGTCGAGTCCTTTTGTTTTTACCAAAGTTTAATTTTACACCGAAAATAATAAATGTAAATCCTCAGACAATTTCACTGCGATTTTTAATTTTAATTCTAAAAAATACTGATAATTATATAACAACAGTAAATTATGAAAGTCGTATGTTCGGACAGATCAATGTAGTACAGCTGGCATGCAAAAATGTAAACAAAAATTAAAAGGAAATAAAATAAATACTATTTTCTGTATTCATGTGAATATAGTTTTCAGATTTGCCAAACACCTAACTTGGCTTCATAGTTCTTTCAACTCTAGACTTTGCGATGCATTTCATTGACTAATTTACCAATATTCGTGTTCAATTAAACCATGATATTGATTTTCTTCGTCAATAAATAATTCATATATAAAGGAAAATGGTGCAACCATTTGTCTTCATTAAAAATGGTACCGTAGTTATATCCATGAAACATTACAATAATATAGCACATTGACAAGTCATGTGTGAATGCATTCTTGGAATCGATTAACCAGTATCTTATACGTCATTATTAATTATTTTCTGTGGTGAAATCAAACTTTTTTTTTTATCGTGGGGTTAAAAATAAGTTTTAAAGTTTACAACATTAATAAAGACTTGAGAGATAAGAAGAGACTTGGTCCGAAGTCTAAAAAATTGTGGTAGGTGCTAACTAGTTGTGCAATGTTGGACGTTAATTTTTTGTGAAATTGATAAACCTTGATATTTAGGGAATGAATGAGAAATTAATTGATGATTTTAGTTTTGAGCTTTTTAGAGAAAAAAAAATGTGCACAACCCTCAAAAGAGGGGAGCAATAAAGGTCTCAATTTTAGGGAAAGGGTAAATAATAATAATAATAATAATAATAATAATAATAGTATTGATGATGATGATGATGATGATGATGATTTACCTTTGCCAAATAGAAACAAGCATTGTGCTCAAAACAGTTTAGCGGTAATATATTTCATACATAGAGTTCGGCTTGAATTCTGCATGATATTTAAAAAGGAATTTTTTTTTGTCTTCCTATATAAATTCTGTAAACAATTTTCTGCACACTTAGAATTTTCCAAATAGAAGACGGGCCACATTTTTTGTCGTCTAGTGCCTTGTGTTTTCAATATTTTTACTCAGTTGAATAAATAAATACTTTACAAAATTGGAGAAGTCATAAATTACTCCTGTAGTTTCAATAGCCTACACGTAACAGCCACATAAACAGAAAAATTAATTACTAAAAAGAAGTGCTAAGTACATTATTTTTTTTAGGATATATTTTGTAAAAAATAATTTTTTAAAATTATGTATAATTAAATAATAGAAAAAATTATGGATAAATTAGAAAGACTTGTGTATCCCTTAAAAGGTATAATTAAAAATAAAATTGATTTATTTATGAATAACAGTCTTGATCCACCAGTGGACAATATAAAAACTTGCCACGGCTAATAATTTACAAATTTTGCCAAACAATGGCAAAAAAAGGTACAAAACAACGCGGAAAGGGGATACAAAAGCGTAGTACTTCAACCAAGTATTGATAAGCATGTACAAGAAAAAACCTTATTCAAAGATAGAGTTCTGAACAAAGATGTCCGTTTGGACCACTATTTGGCCTGCTCTTTTGTACTTGAAAAGAGCACAGTATATTAACAGTGACAAGAAACGGCATGCTACAATTTCCTGTCATGGGAAAGAGTTTACAATGGATGGATAGAAAACGAGGAAAATTAAGTAAAATGGGGTGATAGAGAAACCGATTGACACCAGTAATTTACAGGTTTACAATCTCATTTTCAATTGTCCCGGATCAGGTTAGCTGGTTCACTCAAAACGTACTTGGGTAACTCGTACTTCGCACCTGCAATGAAATATTGGATGAACTTAAAGAAATACTTGAAAGACGTTGAATAGACAAGCACAAATTGGAATGCGAACCTCTCTCATCGTAGCAGACAGTTAAGTCGGGGTTCTGAACAATTACACCGGCACTTTCCACAATTGCTTGTGCGAGTGTTATATCAGCCTCAGCAGCTGCCCGAAGTGCATCCCAAATCTCTGATATGAAAGAAAATATTTGTAATTCACATATTGGTTTCTATCAGTAGCTTTACTTCACAAAGCTCCCATTCACACACTACTATGAAAGGAACGGTCGAGAAAAACATGGAATACCGAAGAAGCAATATCTTAATTTCTTTCCCTAAATTTTAACATGGCAAGGTATCCCAATCGACTTTACTATAAAAAGAGAGGAGAAATGAAGCGGGAAATAAAGCCCCAACCAAGAACACGGTACATGACATGCAGGCAGGGTATAAACAAGGAAAATCTGATACTTGCAATCAAGGTGAGCAAATTACCCACGTGAACAATGAAACAATTATTAAACTTCACTATGCTGCCTACAGCTTCACTAAGGTGAATGAACCTCAATAATTGCCTATTTTACCTTTGCAATTTTGAAACTAGAGTTTGACTGACAACTGTGAACTTGCAATTGATTTCACCAGTACCCTACAAGGGCATCAAAGCACACAGGACACTACCATTGCTATCATGCTTTCTCAGATTGAAACTTGGAAAAGTTATATTGGAATATGGATATTGGCATTAAGTGCCAACTCCAAAAGTCAAACTCACATCATCACATGACAACAAAGCACTATAACATATAAAGGCAATACTTCTAGTTTAAATAATGAGAAACAAGGTTTAATACGAGTGGATGCCAAAAGCTTGGAATTAACTTGGCATGTAGTAAATTGAAACAATGGAAAGTACATTAAGGGGTAAAGTAAGAATACAGCAATATAGGGAATGGTTCGAGCAGGAAAAAAAGGGTGGGTTAAGATGCTTTGGATTCAATCAAGATAGTGAGACGTAAAAGAAAATCAGGATGATTTAAATTCGACTCAAGATAGTAAAAGCACGGTCAAATATATTAAAAACTACCAAACTCTTAGCATTAACAGTGATGCTAATTCTATCATTCAACTAATAAACTATGCTACTGCAGTGAGATGTATCATGTATTTATTACAACTTACCATGATTCAAACCATCCTAAAACCTCATGGCTTGTTTTGGATAAAAATAATTTTTTTGTTTTTGTTTCTTCAATTTGTTTTTGTTAAGAGTTCTCAATTAAGAATGCATGCAATTTCTAACACGATCTGTGTAGTAAAAAAACTGTTTAGATGTGTTTTTTTTCCGTTTGGTTCCTTCTATCTGTTTTCATTAATAGTTTTCAATTAAGAATGAATGTAATTTCAGAAACGATCTTGTGGTCTAACATGAACTTGTTTATGTGATATGTGATGTTTTATTATATGCATGTTTAGTTTCTTCATGATCTTCATTTAGTTGTTTTATCTAGCATAGGTTTGAAGTTGTATGAATAGACAAAATATAATTACTTTGCTTAAATGGTACATTGATTAATTTGATCTAAGAATATTAGAATGAGAAACAAAATTATTCAAATCTTGTGGCATGATACTAATTCAAAACAGAGTTCTTTGATAAATAGGTACCTCTTTATTTACTGCATTGATATGTAAAAGTGTACATCTTTATTTATTGCGTTGTTATGTTTTGACAGGAAAAAAAAGTGCTTTCAACAACAGCGTGTTAAAGCTTCAGTTCAGAAACATCAGTCGTGTTGTACTAATTTAATCTAATAATGGGTACTATACTATATCCTTGGAATCTAATCAAAATTTACACCTATTTCTTTGAAAAGCAAGCTTTTAAGCTGATGTCACATCACTGACACTTGAAA
The DNA here is from genome assembly GCA_903798385.1 of Fraxinus cuspidata. Lineage (NCBI taxonomy): Eukaryota > Viridiplantae > Streptophyta > Magnoliopsida > Lamiales > Oleaceae > Fraxinus > Fraxinus cuspidata. The sequence goes on along the minus strand of CAIGRP010027858.1, from coordinate 13,849 downwards.
AGCAAAATCTAAATTCATAAGGCCGAACATGCACGCGATTTACAGAGATTTGGACATCCTTAATGATTAACCATACGTACAAAGCCAATCATGAAGTATGTCCAGTTAAAAATCTGTGCAATCATGCATCATAGACTAATGATTGAGCATACATAATACTTCAGAAAGTTTACCTTTCCTGCCACCATAATGTGGAGCAGTGTCCCAAAACTCATCTCGCATTTGTATGAGTTGTGCCCTTGTTATTGGTTCTGAATGCTTCCATGGCTTGGGCTTGCGTACCTTCTTTGCAGTTTCTGCAATCAAACTTACAAGGAAATGACTCCAAAGAACTACAGCTCTTTGAACAAATAATGAAGCTACCAACCATCATGGACGCAGTGTCAGCAGGTCAAACAAACCTACTATATGGTATAAAACAGCTCTAACAGTTGAAAAATGAAGAAAATACAGAAATCAAATTGTACTTCCACAATGTAGCCAACTAGGATAAGTTCAAGAACGTCTTTTCTGGCTTCTGACTTTCATGCTTTGCCTTGATTTACTATGATTATTCTCCTTTTCCAGAAAAATCTCTACTCTCATGCCCCTTGCATAATATAATTAGATGTATATTTCAGTTCGAGAGTTTTATAATAAGAATTAGCATTACCCGTACTTCAAGGTCAGGTATCATTTTCCAGGTACTCGTATTAAGGGATACTGAATTTGATGAAGCTGGTTCTCAGCAATTACAAGAATATTAAATAAAAAAGGATTGAAAAAACTAGAGAAAACAAGCTCAAAGGCATCTCTGCTGTATCTTAAAAGCTGTAATCTGTCTTCCAAAATGATCCCTTGCAATTCAAACAATAAATCGAATCCCTTGCCATTTCAAACAATAAATCAAGTATGCCTATCCACCTGTAGTAGGATAAGGCACAAGACAAGATGAAAGAGGTGCTAAGCGCATGAATTCTTTTCCAATTCATTGACAAGGCTTCAGCTATAATATTAACTATTATAAATTATAACCCAAATTCCAGTGTTTTTTTATCAACGCAGTACTAGCATACTACTATACAGATTCAGTTTCATATCACTCTCATTCATGAAAAATAAAGTCTCAAAGTCAATAAAGTCTGCTGTAATGTTAATCAGAACAACCTGGCTTCTGCACTTATTTCTAATCATTTCCCAGTAAGTTTCATTCCTTGCATAGTTACCCAAGCACTAACAATGCCAGTAACATGTTAGCATACACGTATAATAGCTTAAAACTCATCTGTAAATATTTATCGTCACAGCAAGTAGGACATTGATCCCTGGATATAATGATTATATCTGGACTTAGGAGGTGCATATCCACCAATGATCTTTCACATTAGAGGAAATAAATTTTGCAAGTATGATCCTTCAGATAATAAAGCTATACTAAGACATCAGTACACAAACCATCTAAGTGATAGCATAGTGATACAAACATATTTAAGGAAACAAGCTTAGGCCAGATCTAGCAAGCGATTGTACATCCAAAGACAATTATCAAAGTCCAAAGTCACTTTTTGGTTGCATATTTGCGTAAGACTGCAGAAGTGCTAGTGAACTTAAATAATCCAATGCCCGGTATATCAACAACTTGAAACACTAGGTATAGTTATACATCCCCAGAACAAATTCATCAAACTCATATACTAAACAAGTTTAGTCACAAAATGATTGAATATTATCATTCTCAAATAAATAAAATATCAGCATTGCATTCATCCAACGTTTACTAACCCTAGCTGGTAAACTGAGTATGGCTAGCATTTTAGTTTGACTGAAGGGTGCATTACAGTGATGTAACATTAAAAGTCCCACTGAAAAGAAAATAACTTGGACATGTAAAATTCAACAGAACTTTGTTGAATAGACTTCAACAGGTGAATCAAAATGCCGAATGAAATGAAACTTGTTTGGTTCCTCATAATTTGAAAGGGGATGCGGAAATTTCCTAATAATTGAGTTGAAATCAGACATCCCAATTTTAGTCAATCTTGCCAGCACTAATTCAAAGGCCTTAACACAAGTTGTCTAAATATCTCAAACAGATGTCCAAGAAAAGATTGCATACAATTACTCTGAAAAATAAAATAAAATAAAAGTGCAAAAGTGAGAATTTCTATGTGAATGAACCACATTTCTAATTTTGCACTTCTTTCTCATGGAAAATCACCGAAAATCCAGCAGTTGCTAATGAATTTTCATTGTGTAATTTATACAAAGAAATAAGGGGGAAAACACAAGTTTACCTAATGAACGTCTATAAACCTCAATATTTAATCTAACACCACAAAAAGTCAAGCAGTACAAGAACCATAACAACATCCATCAAATTGCACGTGACAAAAACAGAGACCAGAAAAATTTTGTCGAATTATCAGAATTCGCATCCAAAATAATTCAAAACCCACAATCAAATGGTCCAATAAGTAAATGCATAAACGAAGATAATAATAACAGTTTCTTGAAACATAAAATTTCAAGAAAATATTAACCGTCAATCAGACTTTCAAAAAACAATTACAAGTCAAGAGTACCGTCTCCTTTATCGCGCGATCCAGCGCAACCCATGCTGTGCTTTCACACGCGATCGACGATTTGATGCAATATGTTTGTATAATCTTTTCGTTATTGTAAATGGAGATTTTTCGTACACCCTGTTTCAGTAGAGAGAGAAAGAGGAGTAGTAAACTACGATTCAACCCACAGTAAACAAATGGGAGGGGAGCTTTTCTGTTCCGAGAACGGTGATGATAAAGTATCAAAAAGAGTAAATTACACTGTAGGTCCCATACCTTTAAATTTTGTGATATGATTTCTAAAAAGGTCCCAAACTTATCAAATGTCTGCACTTGAGGTCCTTTTGTGACTGAAACTAACAATTTAACTGTTAAATGTCAAGTTGTTTAATTTAAAACAAGATATAGTAAATAAAAGAAAAAAAAACAATAAAGAAAATGAAAATGAAAAAACAAAAATTTCTTTCCGACATAACCAGGGAGATTTTCTTCAAGGGACAAGGTTTTTTCCCTGGTTTCGACAACCGCTGGGGGAAAGCAAGGAGAAAACCCCATTGTATTTTCCTTCAACAACTAGGGGACTTTTCCCTAGTTTCGCCGACGAGATGAGGAGCGGAAGTTTCCACCGTAAAGCAAGAGAAGCAGCTTGGGAAACGACATACAATGGACCCAATTCCACAGTGTGTACCTTAATTTCAGAAAGACAACAAGCTCTATGTAAACATATTTGATTAATCTATTTGTACATTTCTCAGGGACATTTCCCCATGTGTAGGAAATATGGTCATTGATTAAAAAGAATGTTGTTAATATCATTGTACAAAAGGTTATCAACTCACACAATGTAATTCATGTTGAAATTTGGTTTTAAGAATTGAAATTTTGGTTAAGTATAAACCTTGAAAAGTGACTTTGTGTCAATTTCGACCAAATATTTGGACTTGATCAAATAGTCAAATTAAGTAAGTAAATAGACTAATTTATTATACTCGTCGAGCAAATCGTCGTAATATATTGGAATCTAAAAACAAATTAGGAATGAATAAGAAACTGTGGTCTAAAATTTAAAGAAAAATTGAAATTTAGCGTGTTAGGTTATCGCTCGAGCGACAGTCCAGCACTAAACGAGCGACAAACTCTCTACTTTTGGCGCTCGAGCGATGCTTAGGCGACAGGTGAACGACAGCAAAAAGTTGCGACCCTAAGTTAAAATAATTGAGTACCTCCACACCCATTCACCTTCTATATAAAGGTACACTTTGTAGAAGCGATTCTTTTTTGCATCAAAGTCATAGTTGTGGTAGAGATGAAATTCTGTTCGAGTTCGTTAATCTGAACCATTCGGAGTGCTCCTGTGGATATACGAGGTCGTTGTATATTGGGAGGTGATTACTTGAAAATCGTTAGCACCGATGGGTGGTAAATTCATCTTAAGGGGAAAGTGTCTAAACACTTATCTTGATCAATCAAATCACTTGCATTTCCTATTTTTCTTTTCTGATTTCTTTGAATTTGAGATTTGATTTTAGAAAAAAAAAATCACTCAGAAGTAAAAAATTACTTTTATACAATAAATTCGTTTATAAAATAAAAATACTACTAATAAAAAAATTCACTTATAAAATATAAAAAAGTTTCTTATGAGTAAATAATCCACTTAAAATTGTTTTAAATTATAAAATTAACTTATAGGTAAAAAGTATTAACTTAAAATTTTAAGTAAATATTTGACTTTATTTAATCACTTGACCAATAACAAGTTCTTATAAATTTCTATGCCGAATAAGAAAATATTTAAAATTTATACATTATTTTGGTACAGTATTATCTACCGTCGCGCCCCTATTTGGCAAAATGTTTGTTTTGAATAGTGATTTTTTAGAGAATATGTAGTTAAAAAGTAAAGAAAAATTTTGAATTTACGTGCGGAATATTATATTGTGTGAACAAGTGGTTGAAAATGAATTTGTAGAGTAAAGAGTTGAAATAACGATGGTGGCTAAATAATCTAAATTTCAATTTTTCATATTTAGGTGGTAGCTCTATTTTTAGGTTAAGATCTAGAAGGAGGTGATGGTTCCAAGGACTCTAGAAACATAATGAGTTGTCTCCAAGCAACTCATGTATTTATTATTAATTTTTACATGGAACATATTGACCTCGCGGTTCTGAACTAGAATAATCATATATTCAATAATTGGTTATGTGATAATTATAAGTTTATTCCCTCACCATTTGAACCGCAAAAAAAATAAAAAAAAATAGAAAACCTCGAAATTAGTTGTTCTTTTCGTATTTTAATTTTGTGTTTTTAGTTTTGAATTCATTTTGAGTTTTGTGTTTTGAGTGTCCATTTTGAAATTGTTGAAAACGTGTTCTTTTTGTCATTTTAAAAAATTGTTTTGAAAAATAAAAAAATCCCAAAATTCAAGTTATAATTGAAAACACTCAAAACGATAAATTTTTCATCTTGAATTTTCTTTGTAAATTTTAAATTTGTTTTAAAAATGTATTTTCACTGTTTTGAAAAATCGAAAATAGAAAACGATTAGAAAACGGCAAAAAGAACATGCCCTAATAATTATTCATCATTTTACAGAACTGACAAAATCATGGATTTATAGTCCATTTGCATGATGGTCCTTTATCGTTACAACAAACACGATTTTCGTAAAATGAAGTAATTATTTTGTAGGTATATGATATTTCTTGGTCATTTCTAACGAAAATATTTGATTTGCATTTGTCCAAATGGTTTAATTTTGAATTTTCTCAACAATGATCCGACTAGAAAGATGGTGTCACATATGTGACGCTTGAAAATGACTACAAAGTACAATATATATAAAGTGCAAAACCCATTGTTTCATTTTCAAGCTCTATTTTAAGATTAGATCCCCAAGCTACGAGTAACACGAATGGGGAGACACGGAGAGACGAGAAAGTAGGAACAGACTGGACATCTTCATACTTTTGCACTTTTCATATTGTACTTAACGAAACTAATAAAATAGATGATAGTCCAACTTTTTATTAATAATATTTTTTTGTTGATCTCGTTTTTTTGTAGGGATGCTGTGGCCAACAAATCTTGGGTCATCTCATTTCCACGTAGACCTTAAGCCCTGCATACTTGGACAAATCGTAAGTCACGTGCGACCTTCTTCGAAATTGGGGAAAGGCGGACGCGTGTACTCCAACAATCAAGTTAGTCAATGTATAAGTGAAAGGGGTGTGAAATGTGCCAGAGACGTGAGTCACTAAGATTAGGAAAGTCGAATTCAGAGGGTATGAAGTGAATATAAATTGAGAGCAAACTTAACTTTTGGAGTCTACGGTTGCATTTCTTTCAAATGACACAATGTGTAAGTTTTTATAGTAGTAGATAAGGAATGATAACTGTTGGATGAAGTGAAACGTGACCTCATATTGACGATCGATGTCTTTTCTAAGGTATCACTCTATCAACCTTAAATCGACAGGCATTTAATGCTTTTACGCCCAACCACTCTAAAGCCTAGTATGACCTCTAAGTATATACGCTAACAATTTGACCTTGAAATGTCTGCTGCAATGAGTTTCCATATCAAGAAGCCGTTGGTGAATCTTATACGAAAGATCTCACGAGAAGATGTGAAATTGAAGATGCCATTTCTGAATCTGGAGGCTAGGTAAGGAGCCCGAGCCTCGCACCTCTTCCCGCAGCATGCATGGGACTTTGCCTCGACCATGGAGGGTCGACCGAAGCGATGCATCACCTTGACCACCTTGCATGGAATCACCTCGGTCAAATAAGAGATGACATGGAGTTTGTGGGCCTTAATGATTCCCTTAGCTGCTTCCACGTGGATAATGATTTGGAGCCTCTTCAAAAGAGGCATAACATTCTTGTATTGTTCCATTAATTGTATCAAACATCTTGTTAAGAGTTGTCATATATTCAATCCGCCTGCAACTTTTGACTGGCCAAATTGAAGCTTGGTTACCATCCATATTGGGCAAAGCTAGCGACTGAGACTAACAGAGTTTTAGTTATATTGCAATTAGATATTTAAAAAAAAAAAATTAAAATATCGACATAAAAACAGTATTCAGCAGACCCCCTTCACGTCTCTTCGTGCAACAGCGAAATAAATTTTACTTAGAATTTAATTAAACTTCTTCTTAAGCTTAGCTGAACAGTCTCCTAAAGATAAAGATAAATCCAAACAGAAGACAACAGAATGCTGCGCAAAACATTTGGGCAAAAACTTTGAAAATTGATCCCAGAAAACGCTGAAACGTGTCGACGATTCGCTATGGCAGTCCATATTCATTGAACTTGTCATTTTTTCCCTGTGAAAATATTGTCAAAGGTAACATGAAATTGCACTTATATTCCTTATAGGCACGTGAATGACATCTTCATGAAAAATGACATTGGATTTCACAAAATCACGTGTGCTAAGTTGGAATCTCCAAATCTTTGAATGTTCGAATCAATATTATCAATACTTTCACAGGTCTAGTGGAGAACATTAGATAATACTATCAAAAAAATTATGAAATCTTATTTTTGTTAACAAATATGTTTTAAAATAAAGATAATACTACTAAGCAATATTATCAAAAAAAATTATGAAATTTTATTTATTACTATTAACAAATATATTTTAAAATAAAGATAATATAGCCCCTGTTTGAGCTCATTTTGGGGAAAATGTGTTTTTGAAATAATGATTTTTTGGAGAATATGTGGTTAAAAATAGAAAAAAAATTGATTGACGTATAAAATTATTTTATAAAAAATATGCGATTGGAAATAAGTTTTGAAAAAATGAAGCTCAAGCGGGACATGGACAAAGGAAATGCCCAGACCAGCCCCGGGCCCAATTTTATCTTAAAGGGAATTTTTTTCTTTTAATGAAAAAGAATTTTCCTCTGACTCCACCCCTGAAAGGGGCATAATTTCTCTCAAAGTAGCGTGACGCTAGCTAATGAAGATTGACTAATATCAATTAGCAGATTTGAAAGTTAATTGACTTTTGTTACCATTTGCCTACCTTGATAAGAGACAAATTTCAACTATATTATCGCTTTAAATATTATTTAATAATTGCATGTAGTTGTTTAAACATGTGAATGATTGTATTTTTACTAAACGTGTCGAAAAATAAAATAGTTTGGGGATTTGGATCTTAATTATACTCTTAATTAAGAATGATTTACTTCTTGACTTTGAACCCCACAACCACCACCCCCCGCACCTCACTCCTAACACATATCGTGCAACAATGCATGTTGGATTATTGCACTTGACATAATTAAATTTTTGCGATGATTTTGTCGTCCCAAAAATCCTTATTTGATGTGAGGTGAGGTGAGATCTACGATATTATATCTGAGAGCATAAGCATCTTTTGAAAATTGAATTATTCCCACTTTTTTTGAGTGAACGTGAAACTTCAAATGCTTTTTCTCTTGGATCGCTTACATTTAGCTTAGCTTTTCTTCGAAGTATTTCATCGAATTTTACCACTGATTTATATTTGATTCCCAGGACCAAAATTAGCTCCACTGAAATTGGTGACAATTTCTTGAAGCATATTTCTAGCAAATAATAAAGTCTCATGCCATATGGGCATGTCGCATGTGGTTCTTGACATGCACCAAAGCATCAATTTTGGACCATACACTTTAGCTGCTAAAGCAATCGACAATAAGGCATTGAAAAAGTCTACAAAACGTGTTCAGTTTTCCTTTTCCTTCGGCACTTTTCATTCTCATTCCTATATATAAAAGTTATAAAGTAATAAAAAATAATAATTATAGAAATCTCACATTTTTCTTCAATATTATTACTCACTTCACGATGCACCGTACCAAGTCACTAAACTTAAACAAGAAGCTAATAACTGAAAATATGTATAATTCCTCACAATCGTTCCAAAAAGTTGGACCGAGTAAACAATTAACCAGAGAAAACATAGGCCATAAATCTCTTTCTATACACATATATCAATTGTACAGTTCTAACCTAAATGTTCTTGGCTTCTATGCATCATTAACAGCAAATAAACAAAATTGTAAAATAAGTGGAAATAGACAAAGAGATTAGTTTCCAACACCAGGACTAGGAATCGATCGGAGAATCCGGTCGATGGGAGCGAGGTGGCGGGCGATTAGCTTTTCGTCGATGATCACGGAGTGGCCCTTCTTGCTAGGGGTAGAACCCGGCACTGTGCCTTTCGGAAGAGTGTTTAGATACAATCTGTCATCGAAAGATGATTCTTTCAAGAATTTCCGCCCATGTATAGAGGAAACCAAGGTGGTAGAGATAATCAAGACAGAGAAAAGTAGTATTAAATTTCTTCGAGCCATTAACGTTGTAATAACAAAATCTATAGAGAGAGAGAGAGAGAGAGAGAAGATTTTCTGGGTTCTGTTGGCGGGGAGGTGGTGCAGTGAAGTGGGTTTTGAGGGGGATGGACTTTTTGTATTTATATAAATAGAAGGACAAGTGTTATGGAGAAGAATAGGAATAGGAAAGCGTGATGATGTTGGGCCTCAAGTTTGTTGGACTAAGTCAAAGTTTTAAGTTTTAAGTTTTTTTTAATTTTTTTTTTCGAATTAAATAAAGCGGGAGTGGGGTGGAGTGGTGGTAGGCATAGAAGTGGAGAGTTGGGGAATGAGGGAGGTTTAGAGCGACGTGAACGGTGGGGGATGGTGTTACTATCAATTTTTTGTTGTATTATTGCCGCGTGGAAGCTAAAATAATGTTATGATTCACATCAATTTCAGTGAAAAAAGTATTGTGGTGGTGCCGACACCGGCGGTTATTGGCGTCTTATCACACGGAGAACCACCATTTAAACTGCATGCATCATGCATGCGTGTAAATTTGTGTTTGTCGGGAAACTGATGTTTAAGATTTGACATGCTTGCTGGTTTTGTGTCTAATCTCGGTCTCCTTTTTCATATGGCCTTAACTTATAATGTAAGGGAAAATGCTATGGGTAGTGGGTATATAATTGTACCCATAGATAGACACCCGACGCCCCCCTATTGATCGGTAACCCCACGAATAGGGGTGCGTCGAGTGTCGATTATGGACACCCCTATGTGTACAAATTGACCCTCACTAATAGAGAACGTCGGATGTTCATTATGGACACCCCTATGGGTACATAATTGTACCTGTAGCACAACCCGCAATGTAACAGTTGTCTTTCACTCAATTTCAATATGCATTATTTAACTTTTTATCTTGAAGAGTAATTTTATTCATCGATTATGGTCATGAACGATAATCTATGTGATGGCAATGAGGTTTATGAAGCTCGGAAGCAGTCTTATTCGTGGAACGATGTCACAGTGATTACTATTAGACAAACAGATATTAGTCATTGCAATTTGAAACTGCTAATGAATATTTTATCCTTATTTGAAAGATAGTGATCAATGGTTTAAAATATACTAATTATAACATCAAGAAAAGGCAATGATATTTTGTTGAATATATATTATTTAAGTTTTTTTAGCTTTTGAACGTGACAATATTCTATATGATCTTGACAAAATTACCGAGACAAATTAAGACCTTGTTTGGTTCAATTCAAAAGTTAGATTAAAATTTAAGTCAAAATCAACAATTAATTTTAATAATATATTTCATGAAATTCATAACTTTTCAATCGCATTTCATCAACTTTCATAAAAATTCATAAAAATTTTAATTTTTATCTAAACAAACACGGCTTTATCTCATGACCACCTGTTTACATTTTAATTGCATATGTTTGGATTCACTTAGATAGTTAAAAGAAAAATTATTGTCAATGCAAGACATGTCTAATATATAAACATCATTCATTTAATTTTTTATCACTTGGTTATCACCAATAAACAAATAAATTATTCTTAATGAAGTTAAACCTCTTCGAAATATTAATTAATTGTAAAATCATACTTAATTAGGCATATTCTGAAGAAACTAGTAAACTTCCAATAATATTCTATTGTGTCTCTTACATCAATCAGTCATTGATTTTTCTCCTAACTAAACCTTGGATAATGACGAGATCGTTGCTTTCTTTTTCAATGAGTATTCTATACAAAATTTATGCGTTTCTTCTTCTTCATGTGTTTAACTATAATACGCAATGCTTAACTGTGTCTGCTCATATCTCATCTTTCGAAAGTTTAGTCCTCCGTCAATCTCATTATGTATGTATCTACAAAATATCATCCTATCTAAGAAAATTCTAGAGATATATGAACGAAACTATCGTCCCTTGCCCTATATAGACTTAGTGGATACGGACAGGGTGATCGTGACTAATTAATTAATGGGACATTCCATTATTGTATTAATAATTATTAAACTTTTACTTATGTAATTAATTTAGGTTCAATTTTGACCATTTCCAATAGATTTTAAGAAATAATTTATTATAATATTGTGTACAATATGTTCATTTAAAGTCTAAACAGCCGTATCGCGTAAATGCTCAATATGCGACGTGTATAAAGTCAACTGATAATGCACAATTGATTAAAAAAACTAATTAATGGGCAATGATAATTTATTATTTGAAATTTCTTATGGGAATAAGTCAACTGCTCTACTCGAATAAATTGTAGTATCATGAATTAGAAATATTGTATTTTCTTGGCTCTATTAATTTCAAAATGCAAATTCTCTTTCTTCTTTTCAATCGTATTTATTCAACAAAATAATATTACACGTAAATTCGAAATTTTTCCTTCTTTTTAATTACATATTTTTCAAAAAAATGAATATTATAAAATACATTTCCCCCTAAAAACTAATTATAATGGAGCTTAAACACAGGCCTTTTATTGATCTTTTATTAATTGTTCCCACTTTTCTAGTCATGGAAAAGTAACACTTGCATGTGCATTTTGTTGAGTATATACATGCACTCATGAACTAAATTAACACACTTTTAAAATATTTAAATCAACTAATATTTCCAAAGAAGCGTTGACCAGAGTTTAGTACTCTATGTATTAAATATAAATAATTTATAATTACTTGGATATGATCAACTTAAATCAATACATTTCAACATGGCCACACGATAGAAATATAAGATACTCCATTCCATTCAAAATGTTAAGATATTCCTGCTCTTCATGGATGTATGGATTTGTGTATGGTTAAAAAGTCGTGGATCCCATAAAATTTATAATTAAAATTAATTATTAACTTTGACTTAGATTAAAAGTTGAATTTGAATTTTCATCAAACAGGGGCTAAAGGTGTATGTGCAATTCATTTAAATTACGAGTTGGCACAACAAAGAAGAGCCAAAAAACTTATTTCCAAGTATAAGTGATTAATATTAGTGAGTACTTGTTTGAGATAACTTAAAATGTTGTTAAAATTTTGAGGTCAAAGTTAATAATTAATTTTAATTATATATATATATATATATATAATGTTATCCACAACTTTTATCAACTTTTGTAATTATAAATTTCATAAATTTCTATCAAAATTTACTTATCAAAATCATTGTCAAACAACCTCGCATAAGATGAAATGGAACACATAACGATCCAATACGTGTGGTCGATTTTACTGACTATATAGGAATGCGTGCATGTGTAGTAAATGGTATAAAATGCTTACACTATGAATAATGTTATTTGCAATCGCTCACTACTATAGTCGACCTCCATAACATACATGTGGCGATAAGTAATTTGATACATTAATGTGATAATTTTGTATTGTCTTATGCGTCAAATTATTAACTGTCACATGTATGTCATGTATGACAATTATAGTAGCGAACAATTGTAAATATCATTATTCTTATATTATATATAATCAAATGGAAAAAAAAAAAAAGAAAAAAAAAAAGGGAACACTGTCTGTGTCTTAAATTACCAAAAGTGTCGGCATAAATGGGTGTTCGAAAGGTGCATTTGTCGGGAAGAATACGTACACTGGTCCATGGGACCATTCGCCATGTTCACATAATAGAGTTATGCTTTGAGACAAAAAATCTAATGATGGATCCGAAAGCGATTAAATTATCATTAAAGTATGATTTGATAACCTCTTAATATTATTAACATTGTTGAAATATACTATAAGGTTATAAAATATGCATATTGTTACGTGAACTATGTCACGGCTTATGAAGGAGTCGTGTTCCTTTTCTATTTATTTTTATATATCCAACGCGGCAAAGGGATAGCCATTCACTATTCGCGGGCCCTACAGTTGTGTCACATCTAAAAGAGTGTTTCTTTTTTATTTATGTAAGAAATACATATAAGATAAAAATAACACAATTATAATAGCTCATTTATATAAAGCTATTACATAACATAAAAATTCGTATTTCTCGGTGCCTTTTATTCTGTAAATATGGGGTCCACCTCGTGCACAACCTCAGAACTAGCTTCAAGAGGGATCCAATGTGGGGGATCGAATGAACAAAAATTTCCAACCAACCCAATCTCCATATGACCTGCTCAATGTTTGCAAGAGAATTTTTCCATCTCTAGTCGTCTACTCGTTAAAGCATTACATGCCTAAATAGAAATTGTTACAAAATTACAACAGTGGATCAACTAATTAAGTGGAGGTACATTATATCAACTTATTCGAATTAATTACTGAAAATATTAATATTTTTCCCCTAAATTGGGTTTAAAATTGCACATAAACCTTGCAGATAGTTCTTCTAGAGAACTTGCCTGGGGTGCTTTAGACGATGTTGTCATGCGAGGAGTGAGTGTAAGCAATCATACTACATGTGCACTCTTTTTTACGTTATTCTTTATCAAATTGGACAGTTGAAAAAAAACACTCACTTTCCTGCTAACAATTGTTTTGAAAACAATGGAGTGTAAAAAACAATGTCGAACTCTTAGTGTACATTTAACATTGTTCTAACTAGCCATGATTGGGATACTGTGGGTTATACGTCCAGGCGTCCAGCTTTGACGCCATAAAGGCCCAATGGCAATTGGTGAGTAAGGTTTTGATTTTAAAACCACCAAGTTATTATAATTGGCTTTAGTTCTCAAGCTTTGATCAATTGCCTCCAGGTCCGTTTATCTTTCTCCTCTTGGAAGCCTATATTTTGAGCACGAACTGTATCAAATGCACCACGATTTGAGGCCAGCCAAATAATATCATTTCAGGCATGCTCCATGATAAATTTTTATACATTAGGCTTCTATCTTTTTCTTTTCTATTATTCACCATTTTGCTACTCGTGTCTGTGGAATAAGAAAAATCAGCTCATGTTCAGCTTCCGACACTTTCAACAATTTCTTGGATA
>CAIGRP010027857.1:0-10261 GCA_903798385.1 Fraxinus cuspidata | reverse complement strand
CCCCCCCCCCCCCCCCCCCCGCGGGATGATATACATATATAGAATGGGAGGTATTAAAACACCTCCACCAAACCCAAACATTATGACTAGACAAACATACGCCGGATTTTCTCCACTCTATTATCATTCTGACATGCTCATCATGTGACTTGATAGGTCGATGTTTTTTATTGGTAAAAATTAAAATCAAGTTTTTTTATCTAAATTAAGGATTCAAGGTCAATACTTAATTTTAACTGCATATTACATTGAATCTATAACTTTTCAAACCATATTTTACTTAATTTTATCAAAATGTACTGAAAAACTGATTTTAATCCATCAAATAGAGGCTAAACATTATGTCCACTGTCCGCGTAATACTTCAATTCACGTGGGACCTGTTCTTGTTCTCTTCTTTCTAGTCACCAACAGGTACTCGTGAATGCCACGTGAAGTTTACCCCACAAGTTTCCACGTCATCCTCCCGCGAACGGTGCACCCCCTTAATAAAGCAAGAAAAGATTGCATTTGCCTGTTTTGGGACCAAACAAGAAAGTTGCTTTGAGCGGTTTACAAAAGTTTGTAACTTAGCTATCAACTTATTGTTGCAGCAGTAAGACAATTTATGTTTCAACCTTATATCAGAGTTGTATAACTAAATTCAACAGCAGAAAGATCTAAAAATTCATTAGAATAACACGTGATTTATCGGTAAAAGTGGCCGAGCAAGAGGGAGAACTTCTAATTTAAGTGGACATTTATAATTTCAATTCGATAAAAAATAACTATCCATGTGGTATAACGAGATTCATCTAAAAGAAGAAAAGTCAATGAAATAGTCAACGGTATAATATTGATCGTCTACAAATAACAAAAAATCTAATACCTACACATTTGAGGTGTAGAACGTTATAAATGACTTGCCCCAACAATCAGATAGTATGGATAGATTGACAAAGTAAACACGATATTGTGGTATCCAACTAAGACAAAAGCCTAGTCATGGTCTAAGGAAAGACCAAGTTGGCATTGACTCGTTTAAGATTTGCCACAAGGCACACTCCATTAATGTCATGATGTAGATTTTGCATGTGACACATCCTCTCCAAATATGGAGAAACAAGACGCCCTCGCTATGTAGATTATGATCGACTATCCAAGCAATTGGTACATCTCGAAACGCCTGTCCAACCATAAATGACATCGAGCTTTATACCTTAAATACACCATCATTAAATTTTAAGTTGAAAGTTTTATGTTTAATTGTTTCCTACAACATAAACACTGATTTTGAATGTCTGGATATAAAAATGGTTCAACCCCACTTGCTATTGACATGAATCTTAAGATATCGATATTGAATCGACATTACTCATGGGATTTAAGTGGAATAACGGGTTGTTAACGAAGGTGGAGTGGGAAAGCTTAGCCATTGTTTGATTTGGATTATAATCCAAATTAAAATTTTAGGTCAAAATCAATAATTAATTTTAACCTCACATTTAATGAGATCCACAACTTTTCAACTATACATTTCATCAACGTTTATTAAAATATACTAAATATCTGATTTTAGTATTTACCAAACAAGGGTTAAGTCTTCTTTTGACAAATTTATAAAGTATATATAACGAGGAATAGTAGTGATGTTCTATAAAAAATATGTATAATAAATTAGTAGTAAAAATATGATTTGAAAATAATATTTAATTTTGAGTTATTTATAAAGCATTTATAAATTGGCTGCCAAACAGAAGTTTTTTTTTTGGTAAATATGTTCAATAAATTAATAATTTGTGTATGCGTTTTTAACTAGAAATAATTAGTCTCGTTTGGCAAATTTATAATGATTTATAAATAGGAAATAGTACGAAGAATAGTGGATCCCACAAAATATTGGAATAATAATAGGTAGTAATTATGAATGTATATGGTTGATAATAATGTTTAATTATGATTAAATTTAGAAATCAATTTATAATTCATACTCAAACATCGGCTTACTTTTTCGTTCTTGAGAGAAACGTTCAAGATATGACGATAGTAAAATTGCACATTAATTTTTTTTCAAAAGAACGATGTATATAATATATCTTTATTTTTCATCTAAAATATCTTACTTTATACACAATCAACGCAACCTTAAATCAGCATGATAAGCCTCTCTATTTTCATCGTGACATTAGATTAGATTCACAATCTTTCATCTTTTAATCACTTCACAAATTCAATTTCAAATCACTTGGTTTACGAAAATAATATTATCATTTTTTAATTAAGTAAAGTATAGGGCACTGAGCCCTACACCGACCCCACGGAATGGTACCAGAATCGTTAAAGGCCACATCAGATTGTACGGACACGGGGCCCTTTTCAGGTTACTTTCAGCTTTGGTCCGTTTGGAGTTCAAATCTTTCTTCGTGCACCGGCACCACCTGATAAAAACCCTCCATCGACCTATTTCCAAAGGTTCTCCTATTATTATTTTATTATATGCTTAAAAAAATAATATTTGTCATTTTTAAATGGTTAATTTGGTTACACGCGTCTTTTCTACGTAAACATAATTAGAAGCTTTAATACGCAACTTATAATTACTTGTTTAGACAAAAGTTTCTTATCAAATATGTCTAGTGCAAGGTTAAAATTGATTTAAAAATAATTAAATTGACATGATGACAAAGATTACAATAAAAGTATTCAAGTTATACTAGTTAAAATCGAGATAAATATCATGTCTTAATCTAGAGCCTAGATGAAATTAAGCCCTATTTGACCATTATTATTGGGGAAAAACAATAGTTAGAATATTAATATTTAGGAGAATACGTGATTAAAAAATAGGAAAAAGATTTGATATTACACGCAGAATATTTTTTTGTATGAATGTGTGGTTGAAAATAAGTATGAAAAAAATGAGTTTTCAAATAATAATTATCAAACAGGGGCTACATGATCAGGCTCATTCATTTTTTAGTGTGGTCATGTGCAGCATTGACCGAGAATGCCTCAATTTTGATTTTTATGCGGCCCAAGGCAATGACCTAGGCTGCCTTGGGCCAGGACTGGCCCTGATTCGTATCCTCAATGCTCTTGACATTAAAACGCTCCACAGATATTGAAATTTATGAACAAGATAGAAATGTTTTGAGCACGCAAAAAATTGTGAACCAATTTCTAGTTACAAAAATGGAGTTATCTCGCCACATGTTGCGGCAACAGTTTGTGCATGGTACTCCGCAACATTATTATTATTCTCGATTTATACTGAAATTTTTATACACACACTTGAGGCACCAACCTTGACAGTGCTCATAAATAAAGGTACCACTCAGCAATTAGTCATAAACCAATAAAGCTTCATTCTTTGTGTTGCCTACTGACATAATGATTAAATATTGTACTGCACTTGTTAAGTAAGAAAAAAAATATAGGAAACAACTTTTAATTCTAAATTCTAGGCCCCTTGTAATTTGTATAGTTCTTTTTTCCCCCCCTTTTTATCTATATTATTTTCCACTTCAATATTTTCTCCATGTACACTACAAGAATTTGAGAATAATTGCACTTGAGTACTCGAAAGATGAATCATAATATTGAATCCAACTTTGATTTATGAAAAAGTAAAGTATACTTTGCGTTCAAGTGTTTAATTTAAAAATTTAACGCAATGAACACATTCCGAGATATTTTACTTTTAATGTTGAAAATGATCGTAGTAGAAACTCTTTGGTTATATACGATGATAAAATCATCCTTGGCTCATGGAGGAATAATTTTAATGACAAAATCTAACAAAGTAGTTGGATTTTTGTACTTTCAACGATGAAAATATTTTGATGTAGTATTATGAGTTGAGATGTGCTACCATATTAGCTATCTCCCTATTACATTTTTGAACTTTTTTGCAAATGAGAAGACACCAATGTGTAATATGTTACGGTGTCCAAAAATATGTTAACGTTTTCTCATATGCTAAAAATAGACTATGTGCTAATGTGTCCAATATGTATAAAATGGACAATCAAGGAGACTAGTTTGTAATAGAAAATCTGGAGTCCATTACCATTTATGATCATCGTAAAATTATACATAAAACAATCACATTTTTATCGTGATTGTTTTTAACAACAATATAGTTGGTCACTTGGTTGTTAAAAGGATTAGGCTTTTGATAATCTCGATAAGCACTTAGTTAGGCTTTCTCATAAAGCAATAAGAGTTCTGCTCATTAAATGGATAAAATTTTATAGAGAACAACTATGGTAATTAAAATATAAAGTCCTTCTCTTTCATTATTACTGTGCAAAACGTCCACGTCTTTCATTTTTTTCACATTTTTAATCTTATTTGCACATTTCATTGCGAAAAAAGTCATTTTCATCAATGTTCTCAATTAAAGGCTGTGAAATGACGAATATATCATTCTGTTTAAATAAAACAAAAACAAAAATAAAGAATTAAATTACAATTATAGTCCCAAATTTTTTTTAAAAAGAACAAATGAGTCCCGAATAAATTATTAAAAGGGTAATTAACACATAATGCTCATAACTTTCATTATCAGTGTGAAAAACGTAATTACTTTTTTTTTTTTAACATTTTCACCTTTAATTGCACAAATTATCATTTTTATCTATTTTCATCTAATTTCACAATAAATGATTGTGAAATGACGAATATATCATCATATTTAAATTAAAAAAATAAAGAAATTAATTGCAGATATTGTCTCAATTGTTTTTAAAAAAAAGTGTAAATGAGTTCCAAATAAATTATTAAAACATTAGAAATAAAAAAAATTAAAAAGTACAGATAAGTCCCAAATAAATTATTAAAAAATTATAAATTAAATAATATAAAAAATGCAACAAGTCCTAAATAAATTATTTAAAAAATAGAAATGAAAAAAATATTTTTCTTTTTTAATTAAAATAGGAAGGTATAATCGTCATTTCACAGCTTTTATTGAGAAATTGGACGAAACTTAATATAAATGATTGTTTGAGCAATCAGATGTGTAATTAAGGCTGAAAATGTCAAAAAAAGAAATATATGGACTTTTTCACAATAATAGTGGAAGGTAGGAACATTATGTGCTAATTATCCTATTAATAATTTATTTTGAATTTGTTTGCATTTTTTTAAAAAATGGGACTATGGTTGCAATTAATTTTTTTTCATTTTATTTTATTTAAATAGAATGATATATTCTTCATTTTCATAGCTTTTAATTGAGAAAATAGATGAAAATGACATTTGCGTAATAAAAAATGGAAATAAGGGTGAAAATGTCGAAAAAATAAAAATTAAGGACGTTTTCCAAAATAATAATGAAAGGTAAAGATATTATGTGCTAATTACCCTAACAACTAAATACTTTTTAAAAAAACTAAATCTTATACTTAATAATCTACCATTGTTGAAATAAATTAAAATATAACTATATTGGCATCTATAACACTACCGAAAATAGACAAAAAAAAAAACGCAAATGTTCATTCGCATATCGTGTTGTTAATCAATAGTAATTATTTGTCATTCTTATAGACATTTTTTTAAACCTAAATTTATGTTACTAGTGTTTTGGCTTTTTGTGATGGTTAATCATAACTTATCTCTAAATACGCCTATTAAGAAATGACATTGATTAGAGTGAACCGATTTTCAAACTATTTTAAAGTATATTTGATAAGTTTGATTGATGATGTTAACTTTTGAAGTGAGCTGGCTGGCAAAGGGCCACACCAATTATAGCCGAATGTTCATGTTAAGCCCAAGAGAGTGCACCCACCATAGGACTGCCACTAGAAAATCATGGGAATGAAAATATAAAATTAACTGCTGGAAGTACTATATTATCCCATTAAAATATAAGGGTGTTTAATGCACGAAAAGAATAGTTTTATGATGTGAATTGATGAAGAATATATGATTAAAAAATAAAATAAATTTATATTTATCTGTAATATTATTTTATTGAAGAATACGAATCAAATATGAACATAATAAATACCTCAATAATCTAGAAATCCCACAATTACATTAAAAAAAAGGAACATAGCAAAATCCATAGGGGCTCAATAGGGGTGTCATTTGTCCATTATGGACACTCTTGTATACATTGCTATGTACAATTAGCAAAACCCTAAGAAAATCTTTTTTTTTTAAACTTCAATCACACTCATCATGCAATAAAATATTTACATAAATTTAGAAAAATTTTCTTCTATTTTTTAACCATATATCCTAAAAAAAAATCACGGTTCCAAAACTTATTTTCATAAAATAATAATAATAATAATAATAATAATAACAATAATAATAATAATAATGCTCATTCACATGGAAGTGGGATTAATTTTTTTGTGTAGATAAATCACACATATATACATGTACATATATGTGCGCAGCGTGAGTTCCTTACCTAATACCCTTTTGTTCCTTCATCTATCTCTCACGCAGAGAAAAGAATTCATGGCCGGAAAGTTAGACCTCCGGCGGCGGCGAGTTCTTGTTCCTTTCACTAGTTTAAGTTGAATTTATATTACCTATATTATTTTTTCTTTGTGGATCATTTATAGGTATATTCTTGATAATTTGGCAGTACCTCTATAAGAATATCGATCCCTTATTTTTTAAAAAATATAATTGAATCTTTTTCTCTTTTTTGGAAGTGGATTCATTTAGCCGATCCCTTAACAAGAGATAAGATCAGGATGATGGAATCTTGATTTTTTATACATAAAATCAAGAAAACTCAAGTTGATTTTTTTATTTTTTGTTTTTACTGTTATTTTTTCGTTGTCTGTATTGATTTGTTCTCTTCTGTTCAATGAAAATGAGTTTTGATACAGGAGATTCTTGTTTAGTTTCACACAGCATCACGTCATTGCTTTACATTTTAGCCATTGCTAGAAGGCCACATCAGGCTGATGCTCGTGGATTTGTTGATTTGCTTATTCCAAGAAACACATAAATTTGAGTCTTGAATTCAACTCCACACACACACACACACACACACAGAGACACTCAAATTTTTACCTTCATCCATACCATTTTAAAGAATCAAGATTGATTAGAAGGTTTCACCCTGCAGATCTTGGTGATTTACTACGTTTATACAGTTGTTTCTTGCTGGTGCAGCACCATCAAGATTCACATGCGAAGGCAAGGCGGTTAGCTGATATATTTACTCTCTCTTTGTGTTCGTTCTTTTTTCGGCCAAACCCTTTTAGTGATGAGAATCTTGATGATGCTGCATCGGCAATAAACTACTAGCCAAGTTAGGGAAATGTCCAGTCACCACCGTGTCTAGGCAAAACTAGACTACTTCAAAATCTCATGTCGCTGGTGAAAGGTCTTCCTCGAGATTTGTGATCACATTCAACGCCTCTTCTTACATAACAATTTTAAGGGTGAGTTCTAGTCTACTTCTGAATCTCATGTTGCTTGTGAAAGCCTGCCTCATATATTTGTAATCACATTCAACACCTCGTTTTACAAGAAGACGATTTTGATGGTGAGTTCTAGTCGAAGTGCTTGCAACAAATTCATAGTTTCTCGGTTGTTCGATATGATTCTGTTAGGTGGGATTTTGTGGAAATACTTAAAACTAGCTATTTATATCGTGGGATTATTTGTTTTCTGCCAGCTCTTTCAATACCGACAGATGACTACTGAGGGACTTCACTCTGCTGATAAACTGCATAGATCTGTGATTACTCCTGTTCAGATAAACTGGAAAATATGGTGGAATATATACATATATAATTATTATACACAAAAAATGATGTGTTATATATGAGCAGTAAAAAATTATTGAGATTACATAATGGGTATTTTAATTTTTTTTTTTTTTAATTTTTCTTTGTTTTTTACAACTTTAATACTCATCATTGGAAACTTACTTACAAGATTTTGCTTATCTTATATCTGTTTTTTCAGTACAAATTTCAAGTTCACTTTGGCTGGAGGTAAAGGAATTTTCAGTGTCAGAAGTGGAGGAGAAGAGGTGAGAAAATAAGCTATTAATTTATTAAAAGTTCTAGTCGTTCATAGGAAGCTCACCAAAGGAATTTGCAGTGTCAGAAGTGGAGAAAGAGAGGAGACAAAATAAGCTATTAATTTATTAAAAGTTCTAATGGTTCATAAGATATGATTATAATTAAAAAAGAGTTTGATTCTATGTTTCCTTGTCTTTATTAGAGAAGATTCAAATATATAAATATGGGATTGGCATTCTTCTACGTGATTTTTTGTTTATTCAATGTAGTTCTTTGAAAATTGAAAATGCTGTTGGAAGTTTGAGTGTAAATCAACGTAGAAACTCAAGAGTGTGTTTGGTATGTTGATCTGAACAAGATTAATTAGGGTTAAGAAATGAAAAAGAGTTTAAAATCTTATTTATGTCTAATACTACGTAGCGTCAGTCGGATTATATCCATTTCTTAGAAACATCTTGCAACTTGGACCCTTGACATGTACCCTTCTTCGAAGCAATGCTGAGTGCACCAATTTCTCATCTTTCAATAGTTATACCATGTTGGCAAGTCAAAATCTTGTTCTTTATACCATGTTAACTTAGCGTGCTGCGTTCGACCAATGAAATAAAAATGATTAATATTAGTAGACTCATCTAGAAACGTTTCCATTTGAGATATACCCCCAATAGTTTTCGTAGGTTTGGTGTTAGGCACGAACAAGTGTTGGTTGTACGAGTCACTATTCTAAAGATTTGGGAATTGATTTTGAGACGGGCAAAGTGTAATGGCTGAATATATTGAACCCCTAATCGGCTTTGATAGGACTTCACATGGTTAACTCATCGGCAAGACTTTGACCTGATGTTTGACTTTTCTTAATTCCATGTCACCTTTCGTAAATTCACTTACGGCATGCGGCTGTCGTGCATGTACGTGTAACGATGTTTGACAATTTACGTCTAAATTTTTATGAATGAGGTCATCATCAGCTGGGAGTTAATTTTGTGGACGGGCTAAGCGTAATGGCTTGAACGCCTAACTGGTCGGCTCTGATAGCAATCCTCATGGTTAGCGCAAGACTTTGACTCGATGTTTGACTTTTCTTAATGCCATGTCACCTTTCTTAAGTTTACTTATGCCACGTGGTTGTCTTGCATGTATGGGTAACGGAGTTTTTGACAATTTAGGTCGAAATTGGACTCTTGCTCGGACATATCTTCCGTCGGACAGCACTTGGTCTTTCCTTTGCTGCATTTAGTTACAAAATAATTCACGAGGGCAATGACAATTTTAAACACATATTTTATTACTATCATACGCAAGCCATTTCATGTACATATTGATTTGTAATTTTTCATTTAACCATTTTGCATATCGACCCAAGCAATGTGTACTTGACGTGTTTATTCATAGTTGTGTTGAGGATTAAAGTCTTCTTTAATTTCTTGATATAAAAATTCATTAATTTGGAGCTTCCACATTTGCTCAATTATAATACCATATATTTTTTGAGACCATTACGTTAATTAATGGTGAAGTTTAGTGATCTCTTCTTGTTGGCAAATAATACTTAAGCCACCTTAAATTATCATGTTAATTTTTTGTTGCTATTTTAATTATTCCATTTGTATCGTTTTTATAGTAATTAATACTCTAATGACCTTTTGTTTTTTGTTTTTAATTCAAACTACTCCATAGACAGTATGGAAAGAGAAAATACAGAATTTAGGAGGGGCAAAAATGTGGCTACGCCTAATAATGGAAAAAACCTTTGACTATATATATATATATATATACACATACATATATACTTCATGATTTTATCATGTTCCTTGCCGTCATGCATCGTATAAGATATTGTAGAAATCCGGGATTTTTCTCACACTAACAATATTTGTCGTCTATCCGAGTTTCCTGAATTCAATAGGTTGTCGATGTATATAATCAAATGCATCCTATATTGTCAATGGTGAAAAAGCTAGGAGCTCCGGCCCTTAAATGTGCCACGCAGTCCAATGTTGTTCATATTTTCATGAACTCTCTCATCCACAAGAATTAATTTGCGTCTAGTAGACAAGGACTTTATATAGACACACACTATGTCAAGTATATGTCATCTTAAAGTGATTCTTATCGATGACGAAAAGATATCTCACACATGTAAACTAGTATAAAGTGTATAAGATCAAGAATCAGCGACTTAGGGTCATAATATTTGTCATGCTTTTTTTTCTTCTTTTTTTTTTTTCTCTAATGAGCTCTCAAATTTAGGAAAAAAATGAAAAAAAAAAAAA
>CAIGRP010027849.1:0-52839 GCA_903798385.1 Fraxinus cuspidata | reverse complement strand
TATCGACTTTGGAAGAAACGTTGTATCTTGAGAGACAGACGTCTATAATCTCGTTTGCACTTTATTGGGGGGCGAAATTTGTCTTAAGGAGATTTGCTTTGGCTCATTTTATTTTCTGTATTCTTTCGATTGGATAGTCGTATTTTCAACAACAATTTTTAGATTATTTTATATGAGATCTTACTGAATTTTAAAATTATTATTTACCCCACTTGTCAAAGCATTTTGTGTCTACTTTGCTTCCAATTAGAATTCTAACAAATTTCTTGTANGAAATTTGTCTTAAGGAGATTTGCTTTGGCTCATTTTATTTTCTGTATTCTTTCGATTGGATAGTCGTATTTTCAACAACAATTTTTAGATTATTTTATATGAGATCTTACTGAATTTTAAAATTATTATTTACCCCACTTGTCAAAGCATTTTGTGTCTACTTTGCTTCCAATTAGAATTCTAACAAATTTCTTGTACAGTCACAGAATCTGGTTCGTAGCCGCCTTGATTGACAATACGACCATTTTTAGACAACGTATGTTTCAACTTGTTGCTAATTTTATATTCCAAACTATATCACTATAGTAAAAAAAAATTCATTATTTCTTTATCTATCTATCTCCAGTGTTAATTAAAGAATGAACGACAAACCTGGATCACTCATTTTTCAAAACCTTGAAAGTGAACATGCATTAACAGACAAGGACGTGCAGTATTGACTCGACGTAGATACTTCAATTTAAATCAGTTTTGGTTTACGCTCAAAGATATTTCACATTATGATCAGAGATCTAAGAAATTATGAATTGACACCCTGCATCTTAGCCATATAATATTTGAAAAATACTTGTTTTACACCACCATTTACCGATTCTTTTACACTCATGAAGTAACAAAAGAGAATGGAAATTTTTTATTTTTTAGTTGGTTGAATAAATTTTGACTCTATCTCGCTACATCCTCTTGGTAAACAAATCTGTAACTAGTGATATGTAGCACAAGCATAAAATATTTCACATTAATGATAGAATTTATGAAGATCTATGTCTTACAAAAGAATAATGTACCGCAAATGATACACCAAATAATTCTTGAAACATTTTTCCGCAAGTTCGATCTCACTTAGAATGTTAACAATTTGCTTAAGCTATTTACGACCCCCAATTAGACTTCAATATTAGCCCAATCGTATAAAAACTCATCAATTAACATAAATAACAAGTAAAATAGTTGTTCCAAATCAAGAAATTAGACAGTATTCATATAGGAATATACGACTTTGAGTCTGGCACAACAGGAAACATATGTTCATTATTTTTCCAAATTCTGAAAACCATTCAGCATATAACTGTCATTACTTTACAGTCGACAAGACTTTGATTTAAAGTTAAACCGTTGATGGCTTGTTTGGTAGCTCGATTGTACACCACTACAAAGTATCAAACAAAAGTAAATTAAAATCATTACAGTATTCAATCACGTCCTGTCCTGGAAATCCAAGATTTATCATAGCATGGAACTCAAAGCCAGCCAAAATTGCAGTGATGTTGCCTCAGGTCCGAGATCCAGTCGGGAGGAGCTTACACAAAATGAATGAGAAAAAATAAAATTTGAATTTTATTCTTTAGCCTCACACCCAGCTGCTCGGTCGAACTTATAGATCAATATGATAGAAATGAGACAATAATGAAATTTTAACTAAGCCGACGTTTTCGTGCTTACAGGAAAAGACCATTACAATATACATAATAAACTGTCCTATACATGATATCATATTCCTCGATATGCTATGCTTTTATAAACTGTGCAATATATGATTTTATACCACAGGTCCTATGTAGGAAATTATAGTTCCTTGAAAAGAAGTGAATCTAATACCTGCCCCCGGAGAAGAAAAGAGTGATCAAGGCCGGAAGATCCGCATGATTTTTGATACTTGAATCCGACAGAATGGACACCTTGAAACTGCAGATGAGCATCGCCGGCAAAGTACATGACCACAGGGAACAATTGTGACATCGACTTCATTGTTTAAGCAGACTCGACAAGACCAGGCTGCTTTGGCTGTATCGGCTTCTTTAGTAGCCATGTCAGACTTCTCCTGCATATTCATAACTCGTGCATTTCAGAAATAGTTTATATTTGATCCTTTTTTTTCCTCGTTACATTTTCCATAAAACTATCTTGTCATGGATTGAAAAACACTGTGCATATACTGACACAAAAGTGCTCTTAAGCAAGGATTCTATAGGGAAGGACATAATAAAAACAACTGATCATAAAAAATGTACTGAAAATATGAAATATTAGAAACATTGCACCCTAGAGAAATAGAAGTTCCATAAGATGCAGAAATTGCAATGATTTCTTCAATTGATTCCATATCAAATTTAGCCTATGTTTGGCCCCCATTTTTTCAAGAATCCATTTTCAACTACACATTCTCTCATAAAATAATGTTACCACGTAAACCGAAAACATTTTCTCATTTTTTAATCACATATTTTCAAAAAAATCATTGTTCCAAAAATCATTTCCCCCCAAATTTCCATTAAAATGGAGCCCAAANAGGTGCATCACCGGGACTTCAATACTTCTAAGTTCAGAGCAGAGTTCCTGGAGGGGAAGATAAGGAGCAAGAACCACAAACTCCAGCGAAAGGGGCCCATGCAATTGAGCTTGACGGTGAGGCTTCTGACGAAGTGACCCCTAATGCTATAGTACCATTTGTAGCTCCTCAGCCCCCACTTTCTTAGGATAAGAATTTTTTCCTTTTTTTTTTTTTTTTTTTTTTTTTTTGGTGGATTGCAAAGTAAATAATCAGAGATTCCTTTGTGAAAATTGAAGGATAAATATAAGAGAAAAAGGAGAACAAAGATGCAAAGCCGTGACTAGCATGTGCACAAGCAGGTGGTTACTGGAAGGGCGGTTTTGGAGAGACTATCTTCCTAGTTCTAGGTTTCTCCAAGGAGCAACCCGGATCCACACATACACACTGAGAATTTAAAATTTGGATTTTCAAACTTAGATCTTCTGTATTCAGGTTTCAAAACCAAAGAACAATTTCCCAGATCTTCTAGTCTGAAACTTACTTTAAGCATTTTTTTTCCCCTATAATTCAAGCATAAAATTCATTTCCTTTTTTTTTTTTTTTTTGTACCTTTGTGAAAATTGAAGGATAAATATAAGAGAAAAAGGAGAACAAAGATGCAAAGCCGTGACTAGCATGTGCACAAGCAGGTGGTTACTGGAAGGGCGGTTTTGGAGAGACTATGGAGAGACTATCTTCCTAGTTCTAGGTTTCTCCAAGGAGCAACCCGGATCCAGACATACACACTGAGAATTTAAAATTTGGATTTTCAAACTTAGATCTTCTGTATTCAGGTTTCAAAACAAAAGAACAATTTCCCAGATCTTCTAGTCTGAAACTTACTTTAAGCATTTTTTTTTCCCTATAATTCAAGCATAAAATTCAAGATAAAGACCTGCTCCAGCAATAATGCTGCTTGAGACTCCTCCAGTTGTTCTTGCAGCGTTAATGTTGTTTGCAACAGTGATTGCCTTTCTACATCCATATTGATGCCGGCTGAAGAAAGCATTTCATGAACTGCCTGGACCAATTCTGCAGCCGACACACGACCATGCTGGAGATCTTGCACCGGCTGCTGCTGCCCATGACAAAGGCACAATGAGATAACATAGAAATACAAGTTATAAGTAAAACTTGAAAGAGCTGAACAATGTCCATAAGGTATATGATCTTATGGTGCATCATCCGCAGTGATAGGCATAAAAAACAAGTTTGATTGAGTATAGGCATGAACAAAAGATCAGACTTGCCATTGGATAGGTTACATGCCATTGCTATATTATGAATAGCAGTACACGAGCAAAGTCAAGATACTTTCTGAATGAGTCCTCAGTTCCTAAAATTTGATGCGCTTAAAAGGAGGATGATATAGGTTATTTCTCAAGTCCACAGAAGGCATGGGAGAGCATGTGTACATGTGTCTTTTTTGTTGGAAAAGCAAGGTTATTTTACAAAGGTGATAATTTTCGGAACTTAGGGGACAGCAACTCAAATGCTAAAGCAGAGTTTATAGAGAATTCATATTGTTGAATTAAAATAAAATGGTAAGACACTTGTTTGAAATGAATTTGCATTCAATAAAGTAGTGTGTGATCTAGAAATACTAAACAACGTCAAAAGCAAAGAGAAAGAACTAAAGCAATTTTATGGCTCATCCAGAGGACCTCTATTTCCCTGCGCTCACAATAATAGTTGTACCTCATAAACTTCAAATGCTCACACAAGTCAGGTGAATTTTATTAGACCAGGCTAACAAACTTAAAAAACACTTCAGCATAAGATATCAGAAATGATGGCATTCAAGGAATGGGCAAGCAAGTTGACCACGTACCTGAGAAGGCATTGATCTGCCTCCAGAACTTTCCGCATTTGTTCTGTCAATTACTCTATGATTATCCTCAGGCATGCTTGCTGATGAAACATCACTAAACAAAATACTTCTGAAAGAGAAAATGTTTGAAGACAGAAGGGGCTTAGTAACCCCTGATGAGATCTCAACCATGAATCTGTAAAGTGCTTGTCCGGCTGAGGATCTAACATTCCCTGGAACCCTGCCATACTTCAACTTTTCTCCATTTTGAGACCGCCAAGCTACTATCTCTCCTTTATAGAAAGGCCTTAATGGGTGGAATTGTATTCGTGTAGCATCTTGTGGCAGTATCTCTTTGCCTAGAAAATTTTCTACTCCAAATCCAAACTCAGCATCTCTTTTATGCGAACAAAGTTTCAGAACATTAAAGACTGCAGACTCAGTTTCATCAGGACAAAGAAACATAGATCCAATGGGTAGTGGAACTGGTGAGTCCAAAACACGACTTACAACAATGGCAACAACATCAAGAACTGACATATAACTTGGAGGTTCAGCAATTAAAACACAAGTTTTCAACTTATTGATGTAATAAAGAGCTCTATGTTGAGATATAACCTCCCACTCTGGAAGAGTTGATTTCTTAGCAACCTGGGTAATGTTTAAAGATTTTGGAAGCAGCAAGAAACAGGTATATAGAAACTTGACAAACTTCAGCGTTTCTGCAGCAGAAATCAAAGATTTTCTCACGTTCTCCAAGTTTGGAATACAAAACCCGGGAATGTCACTAGCTAGGCTAGCCAGAACTCTCCAAACTGCAGCTTGAAATGAGCCACTCAATAATTTTTGTCTGATGGAAGCTAGTGAAATAGATCCAATACATTCCAAAGGGTGTAAATCTTCTCCATGATCCAGCTCCTACAGATTGTGAATTTTCAATGTAATAAGCTGACACGTTATACATAGTAAGTCATTTAAAACTAGAATTAATACCCAACAAAAAGATTTCAAATCTGCATTTTACCTCTATGACCACATCAGAGAGCTTTCTGATACCAAGGACCAAACACATTCTTTCTGGAAGGTCTTGGTGAACAAACCTCAGCCTGGAAGTGTCAATATATTTCACATAATTAGAGCTATGAGAATCAATGTATACACATGATTTGGCATGGACAAGCCTGAAGCCGTCATCAGGAACAATTGCTTCAGATTCCCAGCAGGAGATATCTGAACTGTTTTCTTCATCACATATAAAAAATAAAATTTCAGTTACAGCACGGAATTCATTTGGATTAAGACGCTGATAACCACAAGCTTTCTGAAGATCTGAAAGAATATTCTTTGCAGAAGCAACAGATAATGAGTCCTGAAGCCCCAAGTCTTTAAGAATCTTCACAAATGGGAGATAGACTGAAGGGAGTTCGAATGCAAATGGAGATAGATTTATTGTCAACCGTGTGAAGAGAGAGCTTGCTGTCACCAAACGAGTACAGTTGGCAGCTGGCAAGAAGGCTACCTGCTGCAGCCCCACAATCTCTGGCAATGCAACAATAGCTATTAATTGTCATAGGACTACAACGAATAAGTACGTTTACACAATTACACTCATTTTCATTCTCAAAACTAAGAAAATTTTCATGGTCTCAAGAGAGACCACGATAATATAACTTTGTTTCTCCTTTAGACTGATTGCCATGAAACAAAATTATTTTACAAACAGTTCCAGTTCAATTATCAAAATTCAAGTACTTTTCATATCCTTTAGTGAAGCAACAACACAGACAACCTTACTTTGCCTTTTTGACTGATTTCCATAAAAGGAAATTATATTAGATGTAGTGCAATCAATTATCAACACGTATCTGGCCATCATACTCCTTCACGTAAACTTGCTACTCTTTCACATTCTTATCCACAAGATTTCTATGGTCATGTATTATGACATATGACTATCCCAAGGAATTTCAGTTCCACAAAATAAAATTAAAAGTTTAACAGAGTAAAAAAGAAATTGACATGTATAACCACTATGAGCAGGGTCTTAAACATTCAGATCTATCTTCATAATATTATGAGGAACTTGTGTAGGTTACTGTTACTTTCATGCTTTTCTGTCTTTGTCATTAAAATGCTCTAAAACAAGGAACAAAAAACATATCAACACGGTTGTATATTTATATCAACTCACCTCGTGCCCAAACATTACCATAACTGAGGAAACGTCCCACTTCAACTTATGGAAAAAAAACCCACCAAATTCTTCTTGTTCTTTTGTTTCTCGAACAATCAAGCACATTGACTCAAGAGTAGAACAAGATATGCATCTCTATTAATTCTGATAGCCTATGTTGAGCATGGATGCACAGAACTCCACACATAAATATTTGTCAAAAAAAAACATATTGTTCATTGCACGTAATAATTTTGGTTTCTGCTTAAGTAATTTCCATCTGTTTCGAGATGCAGTGACTAACCCCAGACTTCCTGAACCCAGTAACTATTATTCTTTTAAAAAAATCGGCTAGAAAACATAGATGTCAGCATAATAAAACATTTGTCCAAGAAATGAAAAACTCACTCTTTTAAGTCATATCTAGCTAATAGAACACTAGAAATATTAATAGGATTTATTAAGAATAGATATAGATACGAATCAAGAATAGATTTCTGTAGTCTAGTACCAATAGCAAGAGCGGGGGTGCGAATGAGAACAATCAATAAATCCCAATAATCAAAAAGAAATGTACAAAGAAACTAATAAGTCAAAAGTTTAACTATTAATAATTGAAGGAAAGTCTTAAGAACTGAGGTACAATCTTAACCATGATATGCTAAACTGCTATGTAAACAAAGGGAAAAACACAAAGAAACCTTTGCTCTGTCTTGTAAACACAAGGTCATTCAGTAACTAATGTTTTGGCCTCGCAACTAGCACCAGGTTTAACGTTAAAATGGTATTAAAATAAGTTATACCTGCAGAAGAGAGGGAAGCCCAGACCTTGTCAAGATATTTCAATACCTCAAGAGAGGCTTGGTCAATTGTCATAAGACCGGATGTAGTTGGCCAGTGAGCAAGGGTGTCTTCACCACCATTTCTCCCAAGTACCTGCGTATTATGTTTGGTACATGTCACAGAAAAACTATAAACTTCAAATTGATGTCATAAGCTGATACCTTACCTGGAGGTGCTTCAATACAGTTGAAAAGGCTGGAGGACTCCTCAAATGTAGTGGTCCCCAAGCATAATCTGGCGGTACAACACTCTGTCTGGAAAGAATTGGCGCACAACTCCAAGCAAGAGGCCAATCTTTTGAGACAATAGCTTCACTGTATGAACACAGCATTCTCTTCCCGCTTCTTTTGCCGCCTAAACTCGGGAAGCCCTTTTCAGCAGGAATACAAGCAATTTTGCCAAGGAGATTGCAGAAGTTGTTGCTATAAAGTACAGCAAAATTAGAGAAAATTGCTTTGACCAGATTTTCAGCCAATAGACACACTTCAAAAGAAACCTCGTTTGGCATATTTATTATATCAGTCTCAAGGTCATCAAGAACTCCCACGGGCTTGATACATTCACTTCCAAGATACTCTACTCTCTTGGCACATTCAAGCACAACATCAGCTTCTGCTGAAGTTCGAAGACCCACTTTCCTCAAAATTCGAAGCCATTCATCTGAAATAAATCTCTCTCCTGGAAACTTCTTTCTTACTCCCGAGAATACAGATGTCAATAATGCATCACCTGGGTCAAACAGATCTTTGGGCTTACACATGTCTACCAATTGTTCTTCAGCAGTTTTCACAAAATTAGTCTCTTTAAGCGCTTCAATTATTGATGAATCTTGTTGGAGTTCTTGCCAATTTGTATATAGGTATATCAAGATATACTCCTGTTCAGGCTGGGGTTTTCCTTCAAACCCAGGCAATCCAAATTTTACAAGAATCTGCTGATTAGCACACTCAGGGATACCAAGTGCTCGAAGTAAAGAACTTTCAGTAGAATCAGCACTGTAAGAAAGACACCGATCATCAAATGGCTTGAGGAATGTGTTTGAAGAGATCATGCACAGATCCTGGCTTTGCAACCGGGTATATGTACCACAAGCAGTTCGATAAATGGGAAGATCACGTAGTACTTCAAGCTCTTGTCCTCCATACTCGGAACCAGGGGAAGAGAAATCAAAAGCAAATAAATTGAAAAGTTCATCCCGTTCTGAAGGTAAAAAGGAATTAAGTTCAGGAAAATTCCCTGATTGTTTGGCTGCAACAAGCTTGGATGCTAAAATTCGTCCCAATGACAAGCCTGCTGTAGGTAAACACTTAGATGGAGCAGCAAAATCCATGAAAGTAGTGTCATAGATAGGTATATTGCAGTGGTTAAGCAATGACAATAACCAAGGGTATCTTTCTTCTATGAACCGAAAGGACGACAAGTATGATTGAACCACATTATATTCAGAAGAAAATTCTGATTGGTTAGACCCAAAAGTACCCTCTTCAGAAGGAGCAATGGAAGAACTCAAATTGCAAAAAGGGGGCGGTACAAAGACAAGATGACGCTCTCTTACACGACATAGGATAGGGCGACCAAGAAAAGCAGGAATAAGAGGCCAATCAGAGAACATAGAGATATCTTCTGATGAGTCACTGAATATTTTCCAGAAAAGTCCAATCCATTCAGGAGACGGACATTCACTGCTAGGACTTGCAATTTTCTCCCATGAAAACCAAGGAGCATTGTTCGAACCAATTACAAGATTCACCCAATTTTCATGAAATAAAAGCCTCATATTGCTAGCCAGCAAGCGAAAAGAGAAAGATTGGAGTTTCAAGACTGATTGAAGATAGCTGTTAGAAAAAATATTTACTAAAACTGGTCTCTCCATCACTTTAGTATGGATGAACTTGCCAGCCAAAGAAATCATTAGAGTTTGTTGCTCCTTGTTTCCAACCCAAACGTCATTAAACCCCAGTTTTATGAGACAACTTGTTGCACTCGGACAGGGTAAGCCTTTGATCTCGGAAGCTATAGAGAGAAGCCTCCTGTCCTCACTTGTACCCAAGCCATTGCTGTTACTACCTGTCACAGGGTACCTCTGAGACGAAGAGCCTCCTGGCCTTCCTATATCTTCAACAACTCCACGACCAAAATCAAAAATAGCTTTCCCCAAGCTTGTCACCATTTCAACTGCATCTCCTCCGGAATTAGTTGACCTTGGGGCAGATATCCCAAGCCTACCTGAATTTGGTGTTGATAAAGCAAAGGGATAACTTTCTTCTTGTTTGCTTGCGGTACTTAAATCTGGGCTGCTCAGGTCCCCTGAAGTATGGAGTCCACTGGATCCAGATTGTTCCAGGAGCTGAAGATCAGATAAACAGTACTCAAGAACGTCCACATAAGTATCAACTGACCGAAGAACAATAGACATTGAAGAAACCCGAAGTAGGTCTCGGACCATCTTAGGCTTGATTTCTCGGACTGTGACCCCCACTGCCTGAATTTCTGTCACCAATTCCCATGGCACTGAGAAAACAGGATAATGTTCTTTAACAAAGGCGCAAACAGTTGCTGGTAGCAAGCTTTCACCTACCCCGCTTCCAGGCTGTGAAAGAAACATACCCTCCGTTGCCTTAACTAGATTCCCAGAATACAGTTGCCAAACTGGAAGATCAATAAGGCGAGCATAAAATGGCCTAATAACTTGTTCAATAAGACACTCCCAGTCTGCCTTAGGAGGCTTCATAGAAATTGAATCCTTGCCATTTACAGGTTGCTTAAGCACTGAGTTCCCACTTGACCTGGGCCAAAAATAATATATTTCACTCCCATAAGCCGTCAACATTTCACTAACAGAAAGACCTAAATTTGGTTCCAATACAGAAGTCAGTGGTTCTTTCCTTAACTTTTGCATCTCCAATATCAATTTAATATAGGAATCACGAACACAGGACATCAGCTCTCTGTTCCAAGCCTCAATTAAGCGACTTGCAGCATCAGACTGTACCTCCAATGCAGATTCAGAGTCTTGAAACTTAAAAAGGAAACGACCACGATTATGACGCACAAGGAAATACCCCAGCACAGTTATGGGAATGTTTATACAGCTTGATAGAGGAAGAGGAGACATGATGGAGCTTGATAGATGGGTTGTGGTGGGATGGCCATTATGCGATATCTGTGCTGCAACTCCAGCAACAGGAGTCAGCTTGTATGCCAGGTAACGACTGCATAGATGAAAATGAGTTAATCTAACAAATATATCTTTTGCCCGATTTATGCATTACAAGAGGTCACTTATATGCACACAGGTTGTGCTAACTGCACTTGCATTATATACTTTATAGCTATTTCATGTTTCTACCAGTAATAAGAAAACAAGTTATATGATCTATAATCCTGGGTCTAGTTAAAAGCTTATACTATCACAAAATCCAGAAGGTGTAGCATGTATCAATCACCATCAAGCTAACTTCCACAGGTTCCCCTTCTCAAATATAACATATAAACATTCACCATGTTAGACAAACAAAAGAAGAATAAAAGCCTTTTTAGGTAGCCAGTTAATAATTTTCCACAAGTATATGAGAAACCAGGAATGTTCTAACATATTTCAAAGAGTAAGGTCAAACTTGGCAATTCTATAAACCAATGGATGTTTACCAAGTTTGATGAAGGTCAGGCTGAAATTTAAACATTTTTTTCATTAGCAAAACACTAGGATGTTTAGGATGTAATATGTTTTAGAGTTTTAGGTTAAGCCTCCTCTTAAATTGACTTGACATTGGTGCAATATTTGCCCCTCAGAATTTGGAGCAAATTCTATGAGGTTACTGATGAAATTTATGCGTTTTTAATATTTGTTAAGAACTGATATTTTATAATTTGGGATTTTTTTTGTTTATTTTCTTTCAGTAGTTCATCTACGTTGTTTTTATTCTCATAAGGAGTCTGAGTTAGTATGGAATAGTTGGTTTCGGAGTGTTGCATAATTATTTAATTTCCTAAGTTTTCATGTCATATATGCAAATAGGATTGGGAATAGCAGCCTACTTCTAATTGAATGGTAGAATTCATCATCCAGCATAACAATTCTTTCCTCAGAGATTTAATACTTTGTAAAGCCCTACACATTCACACAATATTAATAAGAACAGCCCTAACTTCCTAAAAGATACTTTTCGTGAGTACTGTTCATCCAAATGAGAAAGATGTACAAAACTTCATTATAACTCTTCTTCTTAGGTAAATCATCCTATAACATTTACTTAACTCATTGACCACCTAATACAAATCAAACCCACTTTGAAATCCATTGTAAGAGGCTTTATGGAATATTTTAATTGTCCTACACTTGATCTCTACAAGGGACAACTCAGTTGCAATATTGCTCTACAATGCAATAACAGGATCATATAGTTGATGTAATGGTATGCACATCTTGTATTTAACCTATTTCTCCAGAAAGTCACCAAAATTTCAAGGTAACCAAGAATCTTTTTGTAGAAGATAATATTTAAATGATATACTTGCGACTCTATCTAACAGCTTAAACTTTTAGATTAAGTGGTTCAAAATGGTATCGAGCACGCAAGGGTCTTAGATTCAATTCTTATCGTCACCCATCTAAATAAAATCATGAATGAAGATAATATTTTAGTCATA
Source organism: Fraxinus cuspidata (assembly GCA_903798385.1). Lineage (NCBI taxonomy): Eukaryota > Viridiplantae > Streptophyta > Magnoliopsida > Lamiales > Oleaceae > Fraxinus > Fraxinus cuspidata. Next base: position 40,779 of record CAIGRP010027849.1, on the reverse strand, counting down.
TACATATGGTCATATCTAACAGCTTAAACTTTTAGATTAAGTGCATGTTTGGGAAGTGATTATAAGTTTACGAAATGTTGAGAATAAAAAGTTTGTTTGACCATGTCATTTCTCAAACGTGTACCAAGTGGTTCAACACTTGCCATAAGGAAAAGATGGTGAGCTACCTGACAAACAACAAAAACCTTCAATGCTTACACAAAAGACGTTTTGATGCTAAAAGTTCTTTTTAAGTTCAGAATAACACAGAGAGGTGTACATGAAGTAACACTTCCGGAGTTCAAAAATTGATGAACAGTTGAAAGAATTTCTCAAAAATAGTCTGAAAATAATGTATCAAGGCCCAAGATTTTAACACAAAAGCACACAGATAGTCTGTACAGATAGAGAGATGCATACTACAGCAACCATACCAAATAGCTAGTTTCAGATCCATCAAGTATCTTGTAGGGTCACACACAAATTAGTAAATATATGGACTTAAAGACCGGTTCAAGTACCACATTATGGTAATAAGGAAACATTTGCTTTGGTACCTATCAAGTGCCATGTTTCTTGTTTGCCCAGAACCCATGCTAAGCACAATAAGCCATCGGTCAACAAATCTAGCTCCTCCCTGATACAAGTTCAAATCTAGGACTTGCATCTTGATTGCCACACTTGAACTGCTAAACAAACTTGATAGTTGAAATTTTTTCCACTTTTTTTCCGAGAAAGGATTTCTGACAATGGCATGAGAAGGATTAATATTAATTGAAAATTCCAGGGATGATTGTGGACTTCCATGCTCCCATGTCGACAAAGATACCTGAAAAATGTATTAATTAGCGCTCAATGTGATATTCACACTAAGAAAGAATAAATTCATCTTTGATCCAACTTTCCCAAATACAAAAACTACAACCACAAAAAATACAAAGGTAAAACAGTTTAGTCAATGCTCCTTTTATATGAGCTACAGAATTGATAAACCAGTTCTGACAACCATTGTCCACCAATTAAAAAGTATCTCCAAAATAGCATGTATAGTTCCTGTGATGCATATCTAGTCACTAGGAGAATATGAGAAGCAAAAGAAAACTTTATCGTCAACACTTCTAGAATCAGAATAATTGAAAATACACGAGCTAAAGAAGGCAAGGCGACACATGGACTACAAGTACATATTATTCCATGAAATTTTACAGTCGAGATTTAATCAAGGTGGTAGACTTCTCCCTCTCTCGTGTGTGTGTGTGTATGTGCACATAAACAATCCATATACATTGGAAATATGTAAGAATTTAGTCTTTCTAAAACATACTCGGAGAATTTGAGTGTGAATATTTTCTGTCTCAATTCAAGGCATCTCACATTTACAGAGTTAGATTTGCATCCAAAAAATTTTAGTTGCGTGCTTTTAGGAGAGGAGAATAGAAATAATGCTATCAATACCTCCATATCTATGGCTAAGCAAATTGGGTCTATACATTTATAGGCAAATGCCCCGAATCAGATTATCTAGAAGGATATATTGGATGGTAGTTTTGCTATAAAGTCAGCTTGACAATTAGTCCACTCTAGTCGATAGTCTCAGGATTCACATCAGCTGATGTAGAGTTCTATTATACCAACTACAGTTTTTTTCTTCCGCTAAAGACTATAGCAAGATTGGATACTGATTGATGTGGTCATTCAAAGGAGGATTGACTCTCATATGGCCTTTCGTTGCTAGTGTTGCTCGGAAATCGAGACTAGTTCACACATTTTCATGGACAGCATCATTTTTTATCAGGTATGACGTCATTTTGGAGAGATATTTCGGGCACTGATGAGATCGAGTGAGGGAGAGAAGACCCTGGTTAAGAGATGGAAGTATTCAAGTCAATATGTTCATAAGGGATATATTCATAGTATCATTCCTCTACTGATATTTTGGGTCTTATGAATGGAGAGGAAAGATGAAAGCAGAATGAGATACTTGTGGAGTCTAAACGGAGCATTTGGAGAGTTTACCGCATGATTTCTCTTTTCCATATAGGTCGCTTATTCCCGCCTACTCATTGGCATGGAGATGTGGACATTGCCTCTATTTTTGGTGTTAAGTTGACTCTTCAACCCTCAACACCCCCTATATTGTTTTTTGTCATACTCTATCGGTGGAATCTTACAAGATCAACACCGATGATGCGACAAGTATGGATTTTCCAGTGGTAGGGGCATTATTCACCTGAACATTTTATTAAGGCTTTCTCATCATCTTATGAAGACTGCCTTATTCTGAAGGCTGAGTTACGGGCTATCTTGGATAGGATTTTACTTACTCGACGATTTAGATTAATCAGACATTTGGGTGACGATAGACTTGTCTGTGGCCGTTCTCTGCTTCACTAGAGGTGGAGGACCATGAGTGATTCTGATCATTCTAAGACACAACAGACACCATCTCTCATTTGATCGTGATATTGTTTCTCACACTTACCATGAGGGGAACCTAATTCACTTACATCTAAGGGGTGGGATCAAGGTGGAGCGTGTCCTTTTGACGTACCACAACAACTTCGAGCTCATGTTCAAAAACAGATATGGACTCCCTAGTATTAAGGGTTATTAGTTTGATTCTCACTTGCTCCTTTGTATAAGATGAAGTATTTCTCCTCTTATTTCTTTCCTTCATATGTTGCATCTTTTTGCTCTTGGAAGGCTACGTTTATACCTCATTCCTCTTGTTCAAGTGAGTTTGAATATACATATATGGTTAGGGAATCCAAACCTCCATCAACCTTCCCTCATGTGGAGCCTAAAAAATCATCGAGGTTTTGTTGGTGTTTTGCATTTAAAAAAAATGCTTTTTGAAAGGAATGATGGAAATGAATATGATTTGGTTATTTTCATTCCATCAGTTACTTAGAAATCCTTGGCACGCATGATGAATAAAATCCAAACACATGGTTAATGAACTTCAATAAATTGCTTCATTGTTCAAGCTATTTTTTCTACTCCAATTTTGGGATTTGATATCTCAAATAAGCAAATGAATATCCCCATCTTTTAAACTTACATCCCTAACACCCCAAATAACTCAGTTTACCTGCAAAATTGACTTCAAAAAGAGTATTGTTCTAGAAGCATGCTCCATGAATTTGCTAAATATCATCCCCATCTTCTTCAAACCAGTTTCGATTTCATCTTCCATGAATTCAGAAGAAAGAGGCATGCGTATGATCGTAGAATCAGCTGACGACCATGGCATACTTTCACCAATCAACATGGGAATAAACTGATCACGGAACCGCTCAGTCAAATTAGTACCTGTAACCCAAAATGAGAAAATTGATCTATTCTTGTTTTCACAATACACGACATGAATGCCAACCATAAAACCTCAAAAAAATATTCACCTGTATCACAAAAAGAAGTTAATTAATGGCAGAATCACATAACACGATGCAAGCTGAAAAAATAGCGTACAATTTCAAATTCACCATTTGACAAAAACTACATTGATTGGGACAGCAAACAAATTACTATTAGAAGGGAAAATGTATAACAAATAAATAACCCCAATCATGCATTGCCATCACTTGTACAACTACAAACAACTGGAAAATGAGGTTGGCGCGCATAATCTTCACGGGCTGATGCAACAGAAATATGTCAGTCTATCAGTCACGAAATCTGAACTTAAATCAATGTTATCAAAAGTAGAAGCAGACATACTAGATTCAAAGTGATTTGCATAGATTTAAGAATTGAACAGTAAACTCCCACCATTCAAAAGGTGATCACATGTATGACACAGGCTTAAGGTTACTGATTTTAACTAACCAGGAAAAGTAAGCGCATTGCCATCTCAAAATCTCAGAAGGAAGAAATTTGTTGGCCTAATTTTACATTAGAGGGTGTATGGCCAAAGCTTCTGGTTTTGATGTCTAAAAGAAGATTTTAATCAAACATGAAGCAACCATTGTCCCAGCAGCAGATGTTGGATGGACCACATTTTCTATAAGGTATTTTGCCATAGTTAGGTTATAATAGTATGTAAGCATTAATGGTATATGATTTGACCCAAAATTTTAAAAAAAAAAAAAATTCCCACCATCAATGTCACACAATAGAAACAACGGCGAGCTTGCTTTTCAGAGAACTCGTATCATTAAAAGAATATAATAAAAATAAGGTGGCCTTCAATGACAGGTATCCATTTTGACCAAAGAAAATCACTGAGAAACTTTTCATCACCATATGGCCAAACAAACAGTGTTCAGAATGTTAATTTCAACTGAATAAACTAGAAACTGCAAACCGTAAAACATTTTGACAGTTGTGAAAATCAAGGCATTCATCTAACATATTTTCTTGTGAATGTTCAAAAAAAATATCTCACTATGTCAGACATTCCAATGTTCTTAATGATATTAATATACTAGCACTTCTTTTATTACTCCACCTCTAAACAGCACTAGAGCAAGGAATATTATAACACATTAGATCAAAGAAAATAAATTCAGTCAGCCAAATTGTTAATGGTGTATTTGATAACTTCAAGGAAATGACAATACCGCAAAGAGGTTTCTGCTCTCAGACAACATACAATGACTTCCTAAAATATGATTGATCAATGCTGAAGTTGAAATTCCATGTGTGTTTGGAATGCATTTAGTATCAAATTCAGAAAGGTAGGAAGATGTAAATCCAATTTCATTACTAAAAATCACATATTCTATCTCCAATTCTGTGTTCCAAGTTGGAGGTGGAATCCTTATGTGCGGGAATAAATATGGAAATGGACTATACATATAACAACTTTATTATATTACTCTCTAGCTTGCGGATTTGAAAAAGAGAGATTAAGAAGTTTAGACTTTGTAGTTAAGTGAGACGGACTTCCATCCATATTGAATGGAATTCCAGTACGCTAGTTTTTTTCCCATACAAAGCGAGCTATGCCACCACCAAAAATTTTCCAATCCTGGTAAGCATAGCTACATTTATAAAGAACACGCAAATCTGTCTCAGGCCTTCCATTGCATAAGTAGCATTCATTTGCCACAGATATTACACAACAGTGTATTATTTTGCGTATATATATTCCCACCCCCCACCCAATGATGTTTCACTTGTGAGAAAACCATACAGGCATTGACATTAAATTTCTAAACAAGCACTGAAGACATTTGGAAGTAATAACAGCATACCTTTCAGTGGAAATACTTTCCCAGAGGGTGCTCGACCTGAAGGCGTGGCAAGAGCTAAACCCCGAGGATCAAACATGTACAACAAACCATCAGATATGACTGATGGCAGATCACTTATGGAGAAACAGCTTAATAATCCTAAGCCATAGTTGAGAGTGTCTCCCCTTACACTCCAAGGTGGAAGAAACTGGAAACTAGCAACTTCATCTCCAGTTAAACTGACCCCTTCCAGGATGGCCACCAGAGCTGGCCCTTGAAATTCACCTGCATGGGTAGCAACTCAAATATAGGATTCAGCACAAGTTCATATCAACAAAACTATAGAAAATACTAAAGCATAGGTAGCAGCAACTCAAAATATAGAATTTGGCACAAGTTCATAGCAACAAAGTCATAGATTATACTAAGCACACAATCAAAATCAGCTAAAAGGACACCAGATAACTGTCTTCTATCTGGTCCGTCGCAAGCTATCATATCCTTGAATCTCTGGAACAGTTGGGGGGTGGAAATGGGGCAAGCCAAGCAGCCCACGAGCGGCTCTTTTTAATTATTATTATTTTCTATGAAATACAACGTAAAATTGATTACCAAGATTGTGCTGCAGCAGAGATTGACGTGGATGTTCCCTCTTGTCAAAAATGAGGTGAAGTTTTTTCCCTTTGCAGCAGTCCGCCAATTCAAGTAAGTCAAAAAGAAGAAACTCAGTGTTTCCATATAGTTCCAGTAGCTCACATATTTTACTATAGTCCATACATGGTACATCTTTCGTCATTTCTTTACTGACTAGGGAGAGGCAACGAAGTGACTGGATTCCCAATCTGTTGGCCAGGTCATAGCTGATAGAGGGATGCACAAAGCGCTTCCCGACAGAGGTATTGTTCTCCATCCATGGTGCATCATTATAAACAAGCTCTCCCGCAGCTGCAAGAACTCCAGAAGAATCTGGAATAAGCAGCATATGAGGACCTTCAAGTACCAAACCATCCGAGTACTTATCTGCGATGGTTTCTAGTACACATTGAACAAAACTCAACTGATCAGTCGAGAGGGCACAATTTCTTAAATCATTTTGTAGACGTTGCAAGACATGAAAATAGTCAAAAACATCAAAACTACGTCTAACACCTAATGCCAAAAGCAAATCCTGGAAAATAGATAGCTCAGATGGTACAACATACAAGTAGGGGCTAAATTTCACAGGGGAATCAAATGCAAGCGCATCTGGGGCCACAAATTCATCTCCAATCCAAACCCAGTGTACACCATTCAAGGAAGTTTTCAGAAATTGAAAATCATCAGTGTCAACGTATTCTTGCAAACCTGAATAGATTAATGGTATCTGCTTCTGCAGCTCTGCATTAAAATGCAACTTGAGCTCAGTATAGCATTGAGATAGCGCAACTAATTGCCCAGACAAAATTTCTACACCCAGACTATTCATCCAACCAAGTTTACGCTGTAGACATTCATAACATTCGCCATCCAATATATGCAACCTAGATGAAACAATCCACATCTGTGTTTCTGGTCTGACCTCATCTGGTGCTGCTACTTGATGGGCTGAGGCTAACCATGGAAGCCCCTGAACGGGCGGATTTGTATATATAGGACACCAGCTAATAGTCCTCAGCTCTGACCAAAACTCTTCTCTATTCATATCATCAACCAAGTTGCTGACAATCACATTGATGTCCAGGCCATCTTCATAAAGGTTCTCCATGGACAACTCTTCCTCACCTCCAGTGAGAACATTCCTTGGAGATTCTGTAGCATCTACACAATCAACACTCTCTTCCACATGCGAGTGCTTTAATGCAACTGCATTCAAACACCCAAGCAGCCTCCTAGCATAAACTCCTGTTTCTAAGTCCCCTGAATCATGTAACATAGAGACAGACCTGGCACAATCAAGAAGACCAGTAAGACCTAATCGTTGTCGAAGTCCAAAATTGACTAAAGTTTCCAGAGTTCCAGGGCCGGAGAAGTTCTGAGAGGGGAAGAATGCTCCTTTGTGCAGTAACAATTTTAGTTCAGGAAACCGAGGATCATAAAACCTGCCAAACAGAATACTACATGTTATTATATGTCTACAAATGAACTTTGGAGCTTGAAAAATAGTAACTACAAACACTGAAAATGCACAAGCCAATATATGCAGTGTGTGGAATATATTCCCCCCCCCCCCCCCCCCTACACACTCTAATTTGTAATTGTACTTCAGGAAACAGAGCCCCTTTGAAAATGGTTTTGGCAATACAAAGACTTGCAAAGGAATTGTCCGAGAGCCTCCATCAAAGAAAATTGGAGGATTATAAGTTGCCAATCCATAACCAGACTGAAGACTGTGTCCGGCCTATATTTATTTATTGAACCAAAGATTATCTGATGAGAACTTTACCAAATCACCTTTTAGCTCAACATCCCTTATTTTATCATAGAACAGGCCTCTTCCTTTCTTTTCAATTTTTTTTCTCAAAACATCTGTATGCCCATTGGTTAGACACTCGAACACTCAAATGAACAGTGCGATAAATATGCATTTACCAGCATACTACGTAAAGGCTGTGTCATGCAGCACCAAACACAACTAACATTTGAATTATTTGATATTACAATTAAAACTTTTTTTTCTAAACCATTTAACTAACAAACAAATAATTGAGGTGAGTAGAAGACAACCCTTTGTCATCACTAATCATTATTTTGAATATAAATTGACATTCTCCTAAGGCATTAAGAAACAAACCTATAAGGCTCTTTCCAGGATCCATCATTTGCCTGAACAAATGGTGTTGCAGAAAACACTGCTCTGCAAGTGTTCTCCTCCTCAATGAGGAACCTGATATCACTCAAAATGGCTGAGAGAAAACCTTCCTTAGAAATAAACTCCGACATGCGGTGAAGTACATAATCTTTGTAGAAATCCACTCTTGATGGTTCTTCAATCCCTAAATATTTTTGCAGTATCATTCTTTCTTTATCTGAATCCACTCTTATGAAGTCATCATCCAATAGATAATCTGGTACAGAGTCTGGTTTAAGCCATTTGAGAGATCCACTTAAAGATACAAGTGCTCTACTTTTGAACGACTCAAACATGGGAATGTGCTTGATAATATTTATATGGCAGTTTTCCATCAAGTCTTCTGAGAACCACTTGGACTGGAGAATAAAACTCCTAAGTTCATGCAAGCCCCCATCCGAAGCATCAACAAAGAGCCCCTCAATGTTATCAGGCTTACCAGCGACTGCCAGCATTGCATTTAGAACACCTATTGCTGTCGAAGGCTGCACATAATGTTTCAATTGTGCATGTTCTATGGAGATGTCACGCCTCAATATCAAGCATCCAGCTTTGTGCAACAAGGACGACAAGTTCTCACTCCACCCACCATCTCTGACCACATTGGAATTTTCAACAAGCCGCATAAGATAATTATTTTCAACCGGCAAGATGGGCCACTTAGAAAACAAAGAAATATCATTGCAACATGATCTCAGATAGCTCCACAGAAGTCTTACCCATTCCAAACTAGGATGACCTTGATTACCGGGGTCCCAAGTTACCTGCTTAGCACAATGCCATTCAGCTGGGAGCAATCTCACAAGGAGCTTCTCAAGCATTGGACATGTCAGGAAATAGAGGTTGAAGTCTTCAGTTTCAGCTAGATCACATAACTTACTGTGAATAGAAGCAGAAATCCCTGAATCTACAAGTTGATGCGGAACTAAATCCTTTAGAAGATCGTATCCCTCTCCCTGAGTAACATATATTAGTTCACTCGACCCTTTTCTCTCCAATTTCGCAAACAAACCATCTGAAAGAGGTATCAAGGGTAATCCATAGAAACTATTTGATATAACTGGACTTCTTAGGTCGAGCAAGCAGTATTCAAGAGTCAACATCAATGCATTTCTATCTCTAAATTCACGTCTCCTCCGAATTAACAAGGTTCGTAGTAATTGAGGTGTGAGAAAATGCAGTGATGGACGGATTTCCATAAATTTATCAACAACCTCCTTTGGAACAGTTGCCACAGGCAAACCTGCATCTGATAATGCTTCTGAAAGTTCCCAAGCCTTGTCAAAAGTGTAATCGGGAAAAATGGCCTGCTTGGTTGAAATCCACTGCCCCCCTCTGCTTTTCGTGTACAACACCCGAAGACCACTATCAGAAACAAACTGGTAGAGTTTCCGTACCAGTGATATCCAAGGCTCAACAGCTCCTGCTGTTGGCCAAAAGGAAAAAAAAAGATCACTTGGGCCGATATCAAGTGCAACTTTCTCGAGTAGATGACCATAAGCTGGAGCAACAACTTCCTCGAGAAGGAAAATGTTCCAGTCTGAGCGCATTTTCCCACCCCCTGCCATGTCGTCACCAAACCATATATCCCTGCGGTTTGACGACAACTCAAAATAGGCATTAACATGAACAGGCAAACCAGTATTAATTGGCAGAGGTAAGAAACAAAAAGCACGACCTTCGAAATTCAATGTACCTTGAGTAGAAGCTACAGGTACCTCAAGAATGTCAGAGTTAACAAGAAAAGATTCCTCCAAATTTGCCTCACTCCCATCCAACTTCTTCTCAATCTCAACAAATTGCAAAGGTGTAGCTACACAGGCCCAGGGGGCAAACTTGTAAAATTTTTTGTCAAACTGTTTGTCAGGGGTTGATTTATTCTTATCCCGGAAACTACCTAAGCATTCAGTCGTCAACCATAAACGCGAACTACAGCCAGATTGATTCTGTTCGGACATCAAAATCTTCTGAGACATCCATGGCACATCTTTATCAATGGTTTTGCCCAACTTGTTGAGGAACTGATCCTTACCCATTTGTTCTTGCTGGTTCCCGTACATGTAGCTGAAAATGTGATTATGTGGATTGTTTTCAGCTTCAGGCTCACTAACACAATTCTTGCGAACAGAGTGTAGTAATTGCATTTCACTATCTGGCCCTTCTTTGACAAAAATGGATATTTTTTTTACATTTCGCAGAAACAGCAGCGTCTCACAAACAACCTCAGAAAAGGAAGATAATAGTGATAGTACATCGGCAGGCGCATATGCTTCTTTCTTTATTTGGCTTCTGGAGGCAACACTCATAGATCTAAGTGCAAAACGAAACAGTGTACCAGTAAATGGATGCTGTAAATCACATCCAAAGTGCAGAAATGGAGAAAACTGGTCAGGAAATTGTTCCAAAACATTTTTACCCACATATTTAATTCGGAGGCCAGGGTGAGAAGGAGAAATTCCAGGCAAATTGCAAGCATGTGGATCAAACATCACAATATTTTCTCCCGAAATAAAAGTTGGAATGTCTGTAAAGTGATAAACAGAATTAAATCCCAGCCCAAATCTTCCAATAGCAAGTGGCTTCTCCAATTTGCTTTCCTGGCCAATGCGAGAAATAGCATATAGATCTTGGGGGCTAAAAATAGAGTCATTGAAACAATACAAAGCTGGACCCTGCCAATCTGCCATTTCGGGAGAGAGAAGAGATGAAGTCCCATACTGAGTTTTGTCCAATAAAAAAACCACATTAGATGCTCCTGCATCTTCAGCGTTTTGTACGAGCTCAAAGAGAACTCCAGGCCCATCAGCATACATTTCAAGTATATGTCGAAGTCTGGTAGTCAACGATTCATGCTGTCCAAATGCTTCAGCAGCTCCAGACAAGCTCAAATTCATCGAGTCAGCACTCTCTGCAAGCAAGATCCTCCGGAAGGAACGTACTCCAAGCTTTTCAGCAACATCATTAGAAATGTCCCCATGAACAAACTTATGAACAGCCTGTTTAGCACTTAAGGAAATATTAGCATTACCAAATAAGCTGTCAGAATCTTCAGAATCAAGCAACCAAGGAGCATCATTATATACTAACTCAGTAGCATTGTATAGTCTGCCTGATACATCTGGAAGATATATATTAATCTGAGTTTCATAAAAGTGAGCTCCAGCCAGATGTTGAGCAATCATTATAACAGCTCGAAATTCTTGAGTATCCAGAGGAACAGTACCCTTATTTGTTGCCATTCTACATAATATATTAGCATAATCAGTATGCCTTAAATGTTCCCGAATGCCGAGCACCAAAAATAAGTCACTAAAAACAGCTAAATCAACAGGTATAACGCGTATATAGGGAGCCAAATGTAGAGGACCATTAAGGACAACCTCATCTGAAGTAGCAAACCCGTCTCCAACCCATATCCATCGGCAACCTTCTAGAATAGCCTTTACAATATCCATCTGATCTGAACCAACAAAGCCCATCAAAATAGAGTATAATCTGGGCATTGCTAAAGTCAATTCTTTCCAAAGCAATGTGTCAGAGACAATCTCATTGTTTTTCCCAAGCTCAAGCAATTGGGCAGCAATTACAGTTCCTCCAGGAGATGAGGACCAGCCAAGTTGATATGTTAATGCTGAGGAAGAGCACTCTCCATCTAGTATCCGCATGCTTGCGGAAACAAGCCATAAGTCTGAAGATAGCCTCACAAGTTTAGGAGGAGCAACCATGGATGAGACAGTAGGCCATGGTAAAGACTTATGGGGAGGGGAAGCAAGGACAGGGCACCATGAAATCAGCCTGAGATCATTCCAGAACTTCTCTAAGTCGGATTTTAAATGGCGAGATTTAAATGCATTTGCAGCTCTTGAGAATATTCTATTCACTGTTCCCGGATAATACTCGGGTGGATCAGGTAGCCATTTTAATGCATTCACTTCCAGATAAGAAAGAAGCACCTTTCCTCGTGAATGTGCTTTTTCCTGACTTTCTCGCATCAAGTGTTCCACATGCCGAGCACTTTGTATGACGGTATCAATAGACACAGTTGTTTTGAGCCCCAAACCTTGCAACATGTCCAGAACACCTGATTCCTTGAAAGGTGGACAAGGAAAAGTATCAGAATCTTCCAGTAAAGCAAACAATTCCTCGTTTCTAGGATCATATAATGTTGCCGGACATTTTAGAGATCCACTGCTCGTGGGAACAAATTCCAAATTTCTCAAAAGCTCCCTAAAAGATGCATCCTCAACACATAATTGTGGTAGCTCTTGAATGGTAGAAATCATGACATCATCACGAACATCAGTTTCCAACTGTTTTATCCTATGCAAAACATGCTGCTTGTAAAATTGTGTCTTTCTCATTCGTTCGATTCCATAGTACCTAGTTATTATCTCTTCTTCAGTGTTCGATAAATTACAGAGGAAGTCGTCAGAAAACAGGCACTCTGGGCAATCAGATGGAGGTAAATGTTTACCAGGATTTACTAAATCGGAATAATTGGGATTTTCAGCAGCTTCTCCACCATAAAATCTATAAATTGGAAGCCACTTGCAATTCTCTATGTGAGAATCATCCATTTGCTTTCCAACATACCATGTGGGATCCAGAAGAAATCTGCGAAGCACGTCCTTTTCCTCTGCTTGCAAACACTGAAGAAGCTGACTAGTACCATCTTTAGTCAAGACATCAAATATAGAATTTAAAACACCAGCGCCATCAGTCTCATACATATAATGAAATAAATTTGAATGTTCAACGCAATAATTGGTGTTTAGTATCTTGCATCCTATCTTGACAAGAATATCCTGCATTTCATTGGACAGATGTTCAACATTCAAAAATTTTTCCTGCCTAGAAGGCCTATACAGGTGCCCACTGAGTGACGGTAGTATAGGCCAATCTTCAAAAAGATACAACTTCTCACATTGCTCACGCAGATAACGCCAGAAAAGCACAAACCACAAAGAAGTTGGATGAGCACGATTGGAATCCGGGTCCCAAAAGACTTTCTTCTTGTATTTCCATACAGCAGGTACAAATTCAGAAAATAATGCAACAAACTCACTTGAACTGAAAATGGCTAGATTTGCCCCTGAAACCTTTGATATAGCTGTTAATCTACTTAATAGGTGGAGAGGAATACTCCTGTCAACTAATCTATCAGAGATTTGTTGAAGAAGCTCATATTCCAACTCATTGCAAATAAAATAAGTAATCCCTTCTGAGGATCTGGACAATGATCCAAAGTCACCATTTGCCAACGGGATCAAAGGCAGGTAAGATGCATCAGTACCCACGTTATTGTCAATCAAGTCCTCAAGGCAATATTCCAACAGCATAAGCTTGGAGGATCTGTCTACTGTACTTTTAAATTTGCAACGTCTCAAATAATGACGTACAGAATCAGGTGTAACTACTTTCTGATGAATACCAGATTTGCAGTTTAGGAGCATATTAAATAAGTTATTAGGCAAATGAACAATAGGCATTCCAAGCTGGGCAAGAATGTTTCCTAGTTCCTTACTTCCTGAAATATCCATGTTGTGAAGAAAAGATTCTCCAGGAGAAATCCACTTTCCATCTTCAACATCTGAATACAAGACAGGTGAACCACTGATGCTCCGGTAAATGTGCTCGACTAACGCATTCCATGGATCTTCAAACGAACCAATAGGCCATAAAGAATAGTAGTGCGTTGTTGGGCCTAGCAATGGTTGCACGCCAAGTAGTAATTTAGCAAAACTAGGAGCAACGACATCTTCCAGGAGAAGCTTGTTCCAGACGGAACGAATTCTTCCAGATCTGTCCATATCATCACCATACCAAATGCCACGACGGTTTGAAGAAACCTCAAAGTATCCGTTGATGTGCACATGAAGTCCAGTTTTTACAGGCAATGGGAGAAAACAGAATGCCCGGCCTAGCTTATGAAAACCATCCTGTCAGATACCATATAAAAATAAATTTGATGATTATGCAATCGAGTCCAACATGTTTGGCTATAAGCTTGACCTTTCTTCCTTTCCCCACTTTTTTTTCCAGGGAAAGGAATACTTGACCACTCAAAAGGAGAAAAAATAAAGGAAGATTCCACAATATTATACAGAGAACTGACCCTGAAAATTGGAATTATATGCACAGACGCATATCTGATATAGTAAATTTTAGAAACTAATTATGTACACCAAAGCATGCAGGAAAGAAGCAAATTTGAGGTCTGTAATAGCATGCCTAAAAAAATCACCCTGCTCAAGTTTAAGAAACATCCAAGGACAAAAAGATCAAATTATTCTGGATGCTTCTCTGCCTAGAGGCCAGAGAGAAATTAGGCATTAAAAGCCTTATCACCACATGTTGGGGGACAAATTCCATCTTATAAAAACCATAACATATAGGATAAAGTGGAGTAATAACAAGGTTCAACAGCTTTAAGCATTAGTTACATATAATTAGCTTCTCTTATCACATCTTATACGCTCAACCACAGCTAACTGTTATAAGCTTTTTTTTCAAGTTTTTTTGTCCCCTTTCCTTGAGCAAATTCTCATTTATTTGAGTATATGCAAAAAGTATCCACATACGCTGACCATAAAAGCCCTCTCATATGCTGTTACAAAATGAGAATAGAAAGAAAAAATGTATAATACATGCAATATTTGCAGAAAAGACATATATATAGAACTATATATTCAATACCAAAAGCATAGCTCATAGAAGCACAAATTGCCCTAGAACAGCAGATGCAGAAGGACTGTTAAATATGTTCAGCAACTCCCTCACCTTCAAATAATGAGCTATATCTACTTATATATTACATAAAAAAGTACAAGAAGCCCAGTACAATGAGTATATGAAGTAAGAAGTTCAGGCTATACATATACACATACAAATTAAAGTGTGCACGTAGGAAGATCCTGCAAATATACACATGTCCACATAGAAAAAGGAAGGGCATAGAAAAATGAGCGAGGGAGGAGGAGAAATATCACCACTACATCTAGTAGTAAGTTACTGAAATTACATTGTGTGAATCGTCTGATACGCATGCTGCAACTGATGCCCAAGGCAATAGATGCATGTCATAATCCTTTGCTGCAGATTCTGCAAAAGCACTTATTCTACTTGATGCCGGAGCCATTGTTTGTACAATGTAAAACTTGTGGGTCTCCATATGAGAAACATTTCCAGTAATAGCCTCACTCAAGAAGTCCAACGTGAACGCGTCCATCTCACCATTACAAGAATGTACTGATTTTGAGAGTCTCAGAAGTGTCTGGCGATGCCAGAGCACATTATCATTTGCCGAATCAATGGAACAGTGATAAACTTTCCTTGGTTCAGGCATGCCCGTGTCCCATATATACATTTCTATTGATAATAAACTTTTAAGAAAAAGTAGTGATAGAACTCCTTCCTCGTAAAGCTGAACAAACATGGAAGATAAATCATCTTCCAGATAGGCTTGTTTTGAGAGCTTGCTATTTGCAGCCTGGTCTGCATTCCTCAGAGGAAATCGGAACAAAGTTCCAGCAAAAGGGCTTTTCATGTCACAACCAAAAGCACAATATGGTAAAAATTGATCTTTATACAGCAAGGCAGCTGAAGAACTAACGTACTCAATTCGCTTTCCAGGATTAGCAGCAGAAATATTGGGAAGATAAACGCCCTGGGGATCAAATAGTACCAAATGTTTTCCACTTACAAAAGAGGGCAAGTCTGTCAGGTGATACACCGAATTGAAACCCACCCTATAAATAATTGAAGTTAGAGATATATTGATTGAAACAAATTTTTTAAAAAAAAAAATTCAATGCCAAATTGAAGCTTAGCAAAGAACTTGAAGGTATACCCACAATAAGCATTTCAATGTCAAGAAAAAATGAAAAATATGGAAATCGTCTGTCTAAACTTGCAAAAGGGCTTCATTGACATGCAACTATTAAAAGTAAGAATTTCACATTGCATATGACCAAATGCGGAACTAAACAATTGGATGCAAGAGTACTTCTGTTACAGGACATTGATTATAAAGGAAGTAACCCATATGACACACTACCTCAATCATGTGTCATGGGCTAATGATTGAATAGATACAGAGAAGAAATATTCCCCCATCCCAAAAAGACTGTCTACATCTCAAGTTTTGTTTAGCAATGAAAAGTCAAAGCATTAAGGTTTCAGGATTCCAATTATCCCAATTAAAATCAATAAATGACACTGAAACTAATTTATTTTACATTCACTTTTCAAAATCCAAGAGAGAAAGTTGTGATAAAATGACACAAAATGGATTGTGGATGATATTGAAGTTACCAGCTGAAGCATCCAAGTTAACTTGATGAGCTTCTGAAAGGATGAATGAGACCACAAGAGCTTTTTGTCAATTTAAGTCTTTGTTGTTATAAAGTAAAATTACACCCTTAACTCATAAAAATGTTTAATTTGAAAGACTTGTTACAAACACAAATTGTGGCAAGCATTAAAATATCTAGGTGGCTTGAAAATGGAAAGTACATCAAATAAAATGGGGAGAAACTCAATTGGTAACATTGACCCTTGCCCAGGAGAAGAAAAAGAAAAAATTGAAGTAAAATTAGAAAGAGCAAAAGTCTGAAGTACATGGAGAAATGCTATATAAATGGTATGCGTTGAACATCTTCGGACGGCACAGGGGGCATATGATGAGACAAGCAGAATGAATGAAAAAATAGGGAAAATAGGATAAAATATGCCCAGAGAAATCAAAAAGAAAAAAAGACTAACAAGAAATTATAAAAGGAAAAAACATCTTAGAGAATATATTGGTGTATACAATCATGATGATGCGATACCATGCTGCTCAAGGCCCTTCACTAGACATGTCACCACATATTTACCATGCATGTTCATCGTGCATAAAATATCTTTCAGGTGCTTTTTTGAAATAATTTCAAGTAAATACACAGGCAAAAATAAATTATTGTCTTCTGTCATAGTCTCTATGTCCTTTAAAGATCAGCAAATTTCAGACCTAAAAATATCAATTATGAAAGAGAAGGGGACCATCAGGCTCTATGCTAAAACAGTCATGAATGTTTTTACAGTCATGAAAACTCAAATTACAAGAAGGCCCAGCGAAATTAAAAATCTAAGGTACCACAGCCTTTCAATTATAAAGTAGGTCTTTCAATACAGTTCAGCCTGTTGAAGCAACTGTTTACTTTTGTCAGCCTAAAGTTAACAAAAGAGAGGGCAAGCCAAATTGTTAGCAGTATCTATGGCTGTCATCGAGCTTATAGATCAAATAACGAACTACTGTGCGCTGTGTCAGAAGTTCAAATCTCAGATCTTTCATATCAATCATCCAAGCTCCGCTTTTATATCTGTATAGCTTAACTCTACCACAATTAGATTTGTTCCTTTGCATGCCAGTAGAAGCCAATCACGATCAGCCATCCAAAAGTGCCAAGGTTCATTGAACGAAAATAGTTTAATTACGTTGGCAAGCCAAAGACAATCAAATTCAAGAAGATAGGCCAAAGTTAACATATTGACAAGTGATTGCAGAAAATTGGACAGTTGCGAACTTTCAAAAGAGGTTACTCCAAATCTATCTGACAGCAACAAAGGGCTCAAGTAGCTAATCCAAAGATTACTGGCAATGAAATTTAGCGGTTGTTGTTGTTCTATGGGTTGGTACGACCGTGTGTCTGTGTGTTAGGGGTGGTGGCGCACAGTTAAAAGTAGTCATAAATCATAATGAATAGTTCCAATTCCTTTAAATAACCAAATCACTTAAATATCTGCTCAACTAGTCTCAATTAATATTTAATTCCATTGAACATGATATCATTAGGCAACACATGCAGACTTGCTGAAGTTGATGATGGTGGAAATGTACAACCAATGAAGTAACAGGCACCTTGAACAGTAAGCCAAAAAGGCTATAACCATGTTCTAGCATGTTTAATTCAAAAGGTTCAACTCAAGTAACAATCACTACGTAACATTCTCCTCAAAGGGATAGTGATAGATTGGAAAACATTACAAGCATTGGGACAAATAGGCAATAATGCGGAGTTGTGTAGATAGTTTCTTCTTTACTGAACCGCCAAACATCATAAAACCCAACATTCTAACCTTAAAGTCAGCATACAACAAAAACAAAATGAGTGACTAATAAATACACACAAGCACATTATACTGCGAGACTTTCCAAGTAAAATTGTCTGCTGTAACCATCACGAAACGTTCATTGAAAGGAAATGTTCATGGTGCAATACAAAGAGGCATGAGTAGAACACCACTGCGTCTTGCACATAAATTACATCCAGCTGGTTGTTAGCACATTTTAAACCACATCCCAAATGAATCCTAGAACTTTTTTCCAAGCCACGTAGATATGATCAACAGTAACATACACACAACAGAAGAATTGTTATGCAGTACAAACGTGAATAATGTATCGGAAAATATAATAGTACTTTCACATTTGACATTGAAAAAACTTCGAGTAAATGAAAGTAAGGGAATTACCCAAACCGACCAGTCTTCCAAGTCTGGGCGTGTTTAACACTACCACCAATCCTCGAAATACTAGCAAAATCTTCCTCAGTGAAAACAGCATCATTGTACGCCAATAGCGCCGGACCCTGCCACTGGGCGAGCTTGTCAGATAATAGGGAGTGGGTCCCGTGAGTCCTCCGATCAAGGCAAAGGCAGACTCTGGTGGCGCCGGCATCATCGGCATTCTGTATCAATTCCTTCAGCACTGTGGTGCCCTCTGGATAATTCAATAGAACCTCTCGGATCCTACGCGTCAGATCCACCTTCTGACCGAAGTCTTCCAAAAGGACCGGTGGTTCCATCGCCGGAGATGATCGGAGGTTCTGAATTCAGTGTTGAATCATTCAATTTATATGAAAATAATTTAGGTTTTGAACTAATAAAGAAATCGAATGTATCTACAGAGAAATATCAAATAGCAGCCGGCAAATGTTTATGAAATTATGATATTTATCTCTTTCCCTTTCAAAGGCTTGCATCATCAATGGCCATTTTTTTCTTTTTTTCTTTTTTTTCCCCTCCTAAATAACATGCTTTTCACTTTAGCCCGTCCCCCTTTTCTTCGTCACTTTCTTCATCAGTATTTTTTTAAACATTTGGACTACTCGTTCGCACAATAAAATCCTGATTTCATGATATTGTTTGAAAACTTTTTCGTAATTATTTAAATTACACATTCACATGCAATAAAATATTTTGCATATAAAATTAAAATAAAAAAAAATTATTTTTAACCCCACATTCTTCAAAAAAATTACTATTCAAAATTTTGTTTTTCACAAATAATGATTGTCAAACAAGAGTTAAAATTTGCAATCCAACTTTTGGTATTCAATTTGTTGTCCACTCAATTAATTATTGACACTTTATTTTAAATTATCATCAATTTGGTAGGTTAATGGTGAAGTTAACAAAGGTAAATTTAAAATAACATGTTAATTTAAAAATGATATATCAATAATTAATTCGGTGGACAGCAAGTTAGATAGCAAAAATTGGACAGCAAATTTCAACAGAAACAAAAATATTTTACATGTAAACCCAAAAATTTTTCTACGTTTTAACCAACACTTTCGAAAAATCATTTTTCCACAAAAACTCTTTAAAAAGTGATATAAACATAGGCATAATATATATTCCCTATTTGATATTAATTAAAATCAGATTTTTAGTTGATTTTGATAAAATTTGATAAAATGTATGGTTGAAAATTGTGAATTTCACAAGAGATATGGTAAAATTAATTATGAACTTTAATTTAGATTAAAATTACACTTTTAATTCCTATCTAAAATGTGCATAAATTTAAATATTGGTTTTAGTCTTAGTAAAATAATCTCATGTTTTAAAGAAACAAATCAACCTAAAAACTTTACGAAAGTCAACGAGTTGGTCAAGTTTGGATAGTTAAGTATTCTACGAAATTTACTCTTTCGTTAAATATGAGTTGGACAACGAGATAATCTTTCTCCAATAACTTTTGATTCTCTCTCGAGGGAGGAAGTGATGGCCTAGTCATATATTCGTCATGTAATTGTGCACTTTCTCTTCTTCTTGGTAACATTTTTTTATCTATGGATTTACGCCCATACTAGTTTGAAACATCTAACATGTGCATGTTTGGAGAAATAATTAAGTTAAAATTGAAGTGATTATAAGTGTTAGCAACAAAATGTGCATGGTTCAAATGTGTCGCGTACAAGTAAAAAAGTGCACTAATGAATTTGAATTGTCGACCACTCGAGGAATGATTATTTAATTATATAATAATTGGTTTAATTCTAACAATAAAACAAACAATGAAATTTGATTTGAAAATAACGAAACTGACTTAATCCAACAAAATTAACAAAAGAGCTGAATCTAAAAATTGAGGAAAGTTTGGATGTTAAAATTGTTGGAATTCATGATTTTGCTTAATTAAGTTTTCAACAAGCAATTTAACAAATTACCCATTTTAAATGTTAGAACCGATTTCCCAATTTTAACTATTTGCTTATCTCGAATGAAATTGATTATAATTGATTGATTTAACTTAATATATATACATGTGTCTATTAAAACTTACTGAAGCTTGCAACATGTACATTTTAGTTTACGCTCTATCAAGTGACATAATTTACATCATTGATTTTGAAGACACACATCACATCATTACACGAATTTCCTCCTCGAATCATGCTATGCACATAGCATGATCCATAGGGTTGACATAATGGCCATGTGGTTGGCCTCTATTTGAGGGGTGCCGGGTAATAGGGGCCGGTCACATGGCCATTATGTCAAAATTTATGGATAGCATTATCCTTCCCTCCACGTAGGAGTAATGTCATTGAGAATGTATATCAAATTGTACATCTAGCATAATTCAAACTTGATAAATTGCATTATTTTTTTGTGAAAATAACACAATGTGTTACTTGGGGTTAATAGTATATTTCTATTTCCTTTAAAATCTAAGTCATTTATTATTTGGTCTATAATTAACAATATTTTCTTTAAAATTGTACAAATCACTCAAAATTTGTATTATGCCCGCATGG
Source organism: Fraxinus cuspidata (assembly GCA_903798385.1). Classification (NCBI taxonomy): domain Eukaryota; kingdom Viridiplantae; phylum Streptophyta; class Magnoliopsida; order Lamiales; family Oleaceae; genus Fraxinus; species Fraxinus cuspidata. Next base: position 19,708 of record CAIGRP010027849.1, on the reverse strand, counting down.
ATCACGCATGAGCCAACTTGGCCCATGTGTTCCTCCATTTTTTGCACTACAAGTCCCTCAACTTTCATTCCGTACATTTTGGTTCCCATTTTTCGACTTTTTTTCAATCATACCCTCAAGAAATTGCTTTCATTGTTCACGTTCAATTGAGGACTTTATCTACGAAAACAATATTTACCGACTCAAGGATATATCATGTTCAAGTGGTCATGGTATATAATTTTTTTTAAGTTTATACTATAGAAAATAAAAGCATGTTTGAGCCTCATTTTTTTGGCTAAAAATACATTATAGAATAGTAGATTGATGAAGAATGTAAAAAATCAGAAAATATTTTGAGTTTGCGTGTAATATTATTTTATCGATGAATGTGTAATTGAAAAGAAGATAGCGAAAAATATATTTTGAAAATAATGTGGATCAAACAAGGACAAAGGGTATCGAACTGGGTTTCTTATGTGTAGGGTAAGAATAAATAATTAAAAGTGATGGTATTTTTTTAAATTTAAAACAGAAGGAGCTATTTGGCGTAATCCCTTCCTAAATGACATCCACAAGCCCAAAAATCACAAGCAATGTTAGGAGAATGGTCGTGAGCCTATAGCAACCCAATAACCCAACAAATGTTTGCTAATTAGCCCCGGATTGCGCTACGTTAAAATGAAATGGGAAAGATATACAACTGCGGGACTATAAAATCATATTTCACAATCTTATAAAATACTTTCACAAATCATGTGGTAATTTCAATATATTAATATATAATAATATATAAAATTATAAGATAATATCCACACCGTCACATTATTTATTCTCCCAGCCCTCTCAATCCAACCCATCCCACCTCACCTTACCCTAACCTCTCAATTACAAAGATATTTTTTTTGCCACGACATTCTTTGTAAATACAAATTTTCTCTTTATATATATATAAAAAATGAAAGCAATCATACTGAGATCTCTTATGAAGAGGTGTCGGTGCCCATTTTTTTCATTCAGCTTTGTACCACTTTAACTTGATTTTCAAAACTCAATATTGCCCATTTCCATATAATAGGACTTGCTTATTCCATCCAAATCAAATTCAACAATAAAGACTAACACTTCCTATTCAAGCTTAATCACAAAATCAATTAATAAAGTAGACTTTTTGAATCCATATTGTCAATTTTTCGATGAATGTTTACTTTCGATTATACAATATTAATCAATTTAATTTTAACAATATAAACACGTACATAATAAGATTTGATTTTGGAAAATAAGGAAAAATAAACTAAAGATCTACAAATTAAGGAAACATAAAAAGTTGAAAATTTTCGGAGGAAAACGTGGTTAGAATTTATGGTTTCGCTTAACTGTCACCTAATTTATTTATCCACAAGCCATTAACAAATTACACATTTAAGATGTTACACTCGATCTTTCAATTTTAGTTAATTACATCTCTCGAACGAAATTAACCATAATTAATTGGTTTAACATACTATATCTCTACGCTATTAAAACCAAACAACCGCATTGCATCTTTGTGAAAATAGCTCAATAGGCCACCCAAAGTTAGGAGTATATCTCTATCCCCTACAAGAACTTAAGGTTTTTACTATCTGGTCTAAAAGCACAATCTTCTCTCGAACTATATACAAATCACTAAACATAATCATTCATTGGCCACATAAATAAAAATGAAAAAAATAAAATAATAAATGCACGTAACACGAGTAATTTTAACGTTAAAGATCAAATATTAAAATTAATTAAAGTTATGTCTAGCTATTACCATAAATCTTAACACAAAAAATTAGCTCATATTATATATATGATAACAAGGAAGAAGATTCATAACAACCATTACAAATTTGAAGAAAATAATAGATTGAATACAAGATGAAATAAAACCTCTTTTTGGTTGATTTTTGGAGCAATGTATGGATTGATCTTGATTTTCTCCAAATATTTATCCAAGTTCTTTTATTGCTTCTCCTTGTGATCAAGATTTTCCCCCAAAATACCAAGAAAATTCAAAAAGAAAAAGAAAGGGAGAAAAAATGAAAAGAAAGAAAATAATAGAAGGAAGAAAAAGCTTGGCAGGAATTTGCAGCCTAAGTTCCCAAAATTTGAAATAGCATTTAAAATGGTCCCTAGGTTTTGATCTAGGAGCTGAGGTGGTGCCTAGGCGCTACCCTTCTATCAAAAATTTCAATTGGTTGCTAAGTCTAGATAATTTCATTTCAGGTCCCTCAACTTTTATCTTATACAATTTAATCATCCAGTTTTGACTTTCATATCAATCATGTCCTCCAAAAACTGCAACTCCTGGTCCTTGAGCTTTCTGACTTTCACTTTGGTCCTCCAATTCACGATTTTGGCCATTTTCTCCTCCTTTTTGTCTTGTTTTATTTTCTTGGATTTTTTTTACCTATAAAAGCAATAATTACATAATTGTAAGTAGAAATTCACTCCTTTTAATCAATAATTAGCTCGTTAAAATATCTAATAAGTGTACAAAAACATACTTATTACTACTCCTACAATTTTAATTTACCTTGTGTTTGGTACTCTCTCCGTGCAGTTTTCAACTATACATGCATGATCCTAACGATGGTAAAGAAACAAAACTTTTGCAATGACTAATTTCTACATGGACTATAAATATATGCTTGGAGGTGATCCATGTTGTGAAATTTGTTACGCGATACATTGTACAAGGCAATGTTTGTATTTATGCATTAATGTATCGATGTCGAAACTTCTTTAGTTTAGACAATATTTGAAATGTCGAAAATAAGCATTGGACAATTCTGATTAGAGTTACATGCTTGCTGGAGATTATATACCTGACGATATGAAGATTAATAGCTATCGAGATGGTCATCTTCTATTGAACAAGAAGGTACTTGCAAAGTACTTTAATGAACTCGCTAAGTTGGATGAGTGACATGCCTATGGGAGACTATCATGTACTTGCCAAGTTGGATTTCAAAAGTAAAGGTATAATCCACCTGACGAAGTCGATGGAACCGACTTTTCATTGTCCACGGATTTAGATTACGGAACAATCATTCAACTCAAGGATAAATCAAAAGATCTTAAAGATAATAACAACTTGATCAAAATGAAACTAAATGAAGATATGACAATCAATGAGGAGAAAGTCAACTTATGATCTTCCGACTTCATTGATTGCCCGGAAATTGATTTTATTATTAAGTCTTCCTAGTTGAATTTGAATCAGATTGAATGAGAAAGTCCTATTACATGGAAAAGGGCAAAATAGAGGTTCAGAGAAATAATAAAGAGTGGAGAAAAGCCAAACGAAGAAAGATGTGCAAGGTACTAAAGCCTCTTTAGATATCCATGATTCAAATGTCCAAAATCGAGCTAAAGACTATACAAAAACGTTTATTGGGAGGCAAAATCTCATTAAACCCTTATTCTCTTTTATATCGTTCTTTTACACGTGTAGGATAATGTGTGATTTAAGTTTGGAGTGATCGTGCTTATTTTGAGGTCATTTGTGTTGACATTTAATATAACCTTGTTGGCTTAGGATAACCTGATGTTTAAATTTTTTGTTGATTCATGAGCTATGATCAAATATACTATTCGTACCTTATTTATTTATTTTATTTTATTTGAAAAAAGTGTTTATCCATTGTAAGATCTTGAGTTACTTGAGAACACAATAATCATGACAAATTTTTATTTGGATGTGCAAATTTTTTATTGATGAAGAGATTTTTTAATTGGCAAAACTAGGTTATGAGTTGTGTATAAATTTCCATCAATCCTACACTATCTTCTCTTTCATTTAACCATATTGCGAGATAAGTTTTGAGATGGTCTAGCCGGTGGAGGATATTATCTAGAAATGTGTTGATTCCATGCATGTAATCATATTCGTGTAGAGCGTTTCTAATTAACAAGTATAAGTTAGGTGATAACCACATGCTAGGGATCAAAGACCCATTTACTTTATCATGCTCAAAACGACATTACAATTTTTGATTCTTGTCTCACTCCGTAGCATTTTTTACTAGGCGATAACCACATGCTAGGGATCAAAGACCCATTTACTTTATCATGCTAAAAACGACATTACAATTTTTGATTCTTGTCTCACTCCATAGCATTTTTTACTCGAGTTATTAAGTCCGTAGGGGTATCTCGAAACTCAATACCCTTTGATATAAAAAATCGGGAAGTTATCAACCTAAAACTCACTACAAGGGTCAAGAAGAAAGTTTAAGGGTGTGAGATCAATCATGAACTTTTATTAAAAAAATTAAGAGAAATTGGACAATTATATTTGTTGTTTTGGCTTAACTAATTAGTGGATTTGAATTACTTAGTATAAACTTAAATGTCGAATCATTCAATTTGGGGAGAATCATCACATGACTAGATGCTAACATTGTCAGTTAGACCTAACCGAATTAAGCGAGAAAAGAAAAGAGAGATTGGAGAATAACCTTAGATTTATATCTCGGAAATGAAAATAAACATCTATTTGGGGAATGTGAATCTCATGAGCGGGTAAGGAAATCTATGACCACAAAAGAACAAGTTGACGCCAATTTGAAATTTTTTCCGAGTCTAGGTGATATCGAACATTGGATAAGCTCAATTTACTTTTCATGGCATTATTTGAAAGCATATTTGTGAATTGATTACATAATTTTACATTTATCAATATATTGCGACAAGCTATCTCATATTGTTGGTCATTATCAAGTGTTGCATTATTGTGTTAGTAGATAATATTGCTCGAGATGAGCAAGAACTTGAGTTTGTATCCACAATTGCGCAATTTGTACTTTTATAGGTCATAATCCTCCAACTGAACGAGAACAAGACAAAGGAAGAGAAAAGAAACCAAAATCGTACAAAAATGTGAAGTTGGGAACCAAAGTGCACAAATTTGAAAGTTGAAGGATCTTGAGTGCAATTTCTAGAGGACAAATTGTACCAAATCAAAGTTAAGAGACCATGCATGCAAATATTGGAAGACAAGCTGCAAAATGGGCAACAAAGGAAGTCGGGGCGTACACCCGACTCCATGAAAGTCGCTCACTTGCACGCCACTACAGGTTACTAAGTGCATAACATCCCCATGGGGTGCATGCCTATGGTTTGAGCCAAGCCTAGGCGCTGGCCTTGACTGGGACCTTTTTGTTTATTCATCTGAATTTTGGGAGCTATTTTGTAAATTTCTTGGGACAATTTTTTTAGGGCTTTTAAGCCAATTTCAGCCACATTTTCATTTATTCATCACCCAACAATTCAAACTCTAGAAGAGATCAGAAAATAGGAAACAAATGGGGAAGGAAAATCAAGCAAAAGATAGGAGATTTTTGGAGAAATCAAGACCAAGTGATATCAACCTTCAAGAATCTAGCCGAGTGACGGGGTTTATTTATTGTCTTGCATTTCTTTTTTTATTTTATATACATTTATAACATATTTTTCTTCTTCTTCTTATCCATTTTTTGCTTTTTATATACTACGGGCTAAACTTTTAACGTTGGGATGAATGTTGAAGCTTAACCTAGCTTATTTAATTTCAATGTTTGCTTGTTAATGTTAAAGTATATTTTGTCACGTGTATTTATTGTTATATTTAATGTCTTACATTTATTTAGACAATAAATGTTTGTATTGAGTGACTTGTGCAATCATAAAGAAATTATTGAGTATTTTAGATCAGTATAGTAAATGTCCTTGGTTTTTATAAGGGATGGAGATATATCCCTAACACTAAGTGATCCATTGAGCTATTTTCACAAAGATTTAATACAATTGATTGCGTGTTTAATCGACATAGAGAAATAGTAGGTTAAACTAATTGATTATGGCTAATTTCGCTCAAAATAGATAATTAATTAAAATGGAAAAACTGAGTATACCATGAGTAATTTATTAATTTACATGTTGAGAAATTAATTAAGCGACAGTCAAGTAGAATGATTAACCCCAACTATTTAATCATCAAAGCCTTCTAAATTTGTAATGTGATGTGTTTTGAATTTCATTTCATTTTATTTTGTTCTTTTTTAATTTTCAAAATATTAAATTCATATTGTGTATTTTTTTCTTTTATTGTTATATTTAAATTAACTAGAGTAGTGTAATTAAAAGTAAACATTTTTTCAAGGGATCGACATGGACTTATAGTCCACTTTACTACTCAAACACGACTCGTGCACTTATGATACGTAATTTCAGCGAACAGTCATCAAGCAAGAACCTCGCATCTATCTCCACAACTTTTCTCAAAGTTGCAATCATTCAGAGCATCGTCCTGAAGCAAGGAAGTCGTGTCAGCATTAGCGTATCACAGGTGTTTATGTTCATAGTTACCCTACCCAAAAGTACATGTATTATATGAATATCAATATCTGGACTTGAAGGACTATTATGATGCTAGTATTTTAGTATCATTACGTTATTACCGCTAATATATGAATTATATTAGTGCTCTAAAATATACATGCCATATCATTGCTAGTATATCGTAACACCATTTTCACTATTGCATGTATGCGTGCTACGTTATCTACATTATCATTTTATTATTGACACCATGTCACTTGCTTTACACTAACAAATTTGACTTGATCACCATTTTACTTTAAGTCCTCGTTTATTTCGACTCACACGAGTTTTTTCAAGGCAGTTTGTAAGTCATTACTTATTGAAACTGCTCATATTTTTGAGTCAATCTGTAAGACCTGGCCTACTTAACAACTTATATTTCAAGTTCGGACGGCACATAAATATATGACACAACTTTGGAGGGACTATTGTTATATCGCATGACGAATGAGGTCCCACATTGGCCGACTCAGCACCGATCATTCGATTGAGTTGAACTTATTTAATCAAGCAATCGTGTCTTGGGCTTCGATCTGACCCATTAGCCTTGCTTGACCCATTTCCATTTCCCTCCTATACATAGGCGAGTCAATTCACAATCAATGTAATGTCCATTCTAACTCTAATCAAATCCCCTCTCGCGTCTATTGCACTCATTTCTTTTTCTTTCGACCGTTGATTTAATCGTCGGAGTGTAAATGGTCGTCGGACCTTTTTCTTAACCGACGCTATTGCTTTCTAACGGCATGTTCCAATGTTCAAGAAATGTCTACATAGAGGGAAAGTGTCTAAATTCTGTTTGAGCAAAAAATGATGTCAACATTATATTTTATATTTAGGGTTTTGGATAGTTTTTCCAAATCAAATTTGGGGAAAATATATTTTGGTATAGTGTTTTTTTTCTTTTAAGAACGTGTGGCTAAAGGAATGAAATATTTTAAATTTACATTTAATATTATTTTATGAAAAATGCATGAATGAAAAGAAAAAAGTGAAATATACATTTTGACTAAAATGTAGCTCAAATAAGGGCTTAATCTGAATGAGGATGAATTATTGTAACCAGTCCGTCGACAGTTGAACAAATATAGGGACCAGGTTAGCTCGATAATAATTTAACTTACATGCACCAATTTCAAAATACTCAAAACGTACAAGGCGTGACACTCAAAATGTGTTTTCCGAAATAATGCATCAATACAACATTCACCTGCGATACCATGTCCCTTCACATGTTGACTCGGCCCACTCAATCAATAGTATGGAGATGTATGTCTCTCAGTAAGATAATGTCTATAAAATTATTATGCTTCAAAAATAATACTTGCAGTTACAATATAAATAAAAGGCAATTCTATTCAAAAGGATTAAACGGCAACAAAATAAATTATTTCCTTGAACAAATCATAGTGTTCCCAATTCTTCTTATTCATTTACAAAACACTAGCATTAAATCAATTGTAGTTGTAAAAATGGTAATCATCATCTCTTTTGTAGGCATTCCTACCAACCTATCTCTAATCCCAAATAAAAACAAGAGTAAAGAAAAGCGTCAAAAAACATAGTCAAGCCTCCTCTACAATTTTTTTAGCAAATAATTGGAGGGATACGACATAACTATCTTTTCGATTGAATAGCTTCAGCAAAATCACGCTCTTTGACCTACAAACACATTGGAAGTTGGTAGAGAGCATGTGAGAAACAATGAGGGGGTTTTGTGGCTTAAAATGTACTCTCTACCATTAAAAAAAAAATCTTTCTAGCAATTTTTAGTAGAAAATTAGCCGTTATGGAGTCTCAAATTTTTGAGAAAAAAAAAGTTTCAAAATTATTATATAATTATTTTAAATTATGCAACCGTTACAAAACCATTTGGAACTCTTTTGACGGCGCTGTCACGATAAGAAAACATTCAACAAGTGGCCCACTGGAGGATGCATTTCCATCCCAAAGCAAGTTTAAAGTGTATAAAAATGGAGGAACAATTTACACGATTCTCTCTCTACTTTGAGCTCATCAGTTAGTTTGCATCACTTTACCAGTGTTTTGAATATCCGGGTTTGTGGAAAAGCAGCAGGTTTAAAATGTTAGAAGGTTTGTTGGGTCGTGGATTCAGCTCCAAATGGTCTGATCTCTTTCTTTGTGTATATACATGCTTGAGGTTCTTTTATTATATATATATATATATATTTTTTTTTTTTTTCAATTTTTATCTTGAATTGGAGTGTAGTAAATCGATAATCAAAGCTACTCGGACGAGGGTCGAATTGGTGCGACGGAGAGCGGAGGCTAAGCAGAGGTTTCTGAAAGAAGATCTGGCGAAATTGCTTTTTAATGGACTAGATATTAACGCCTATGGAAGGGTATAAATCTTGTTCTCTTTTTGGTTTCATTCTTTTATTTTTTCTTCCTTCAGCTCTCTCCTGTTTCTTTCTCAAGTTCTTCATCATATAGCAAAACAACTTTGGATATTGTATTGAGATCTGATTCTACTTGGACAAGTGGAATGCTCATTTAACCGGCTTGAGTACTTCATATAGATCCATTTCATATTCAACTACAAAAATCGGTAGAAGTCTTTTTTCTGCATATATGAGCAATTTGTTAGCATATACCCTGAACGTCATATTTGATTGCTTATCAATCCCTAAAATTTACGATACTTATGGCAAATGTTTCACACTTGGAAGGTATTCTTACACTGGTATTTATTGTTTTCACCTGCAAAACAGACTGAAGAATTTATCGCCGGACTTAGCCTCTTGTCATGCTATGATTTTATTGAGGAATCCTGCGAATACATTGTAAAGGAGCTCTCAAAAATGCAAAAGTTAGGGTATGATCCAATTACATTTTCAAATCATCTGATGCAATTACTTGTACTTCTGATAAGTATGTATGATGATATCACTAGCATATGTTCAGTGCACTAACCATGTAGGGCTTTCTGCCACACTCCATCTGCTTATATTGTCACTGACTCATTTAGGTATTGCTGTCATATGCATCTTAGTGGTGCATATCATGATTGGTTGAGTCTGAAAACCATTGAATATCTTGTCAACATAAACTGTAACCAATTCAAAGTACACGTGCAAGAAAGAATGCAAATATAGCAAATATTCATAATGATCAGAAACAACAAGATAAAGATGACAAAATTTGAGATGCGAACTGATAAGAACAGAGCATCTGTGCTGCATGACAGTATTTTCTGCTTCATGAGATGATAAGTTGATAGAGTATACCATTATATAATTTGTGTGTACTGTTGATTCAGTAAACTTAATTAACGTAACCTAGTTATATGCTATCTTATGCTCATTTATTGTACTCATTTCTGGAACCCTTTCTCCAGATAGAACTTTGTGCACCTAACAAAAACTATAGAAAGAGAAAAACATGGGAAACTTGTTATTGATTTGAAGGGTGCATAGTCCATGCAACAGAAGCTGGGAACAATTTGAGTGGTAAATATGGTGATTGTGTTGACCCAATATCTTGTTGATTGCACTAAAACTGTCATCTAGGTGCTGAACTCCTTCAATTGAAATATTACCCTTAGGCAGCATATTGAAAATGTGTAGACTTCTCTATATGCACCATGGATGATTTAATTTTATTGTTTCTGCTTAAACTTCCACTTAAGTTTCAAATTTGGACTTTGGACCTTGGTTAATTCATCGAGGGAATATATGCTCTAAGATTGCACATAAAAATTATAAATCTCCCATGGTACACCTGTATCATCCTATTTGTTTATTTATCTCTTAAACTTTTAAGTAGCTTATACTTCTAGTTATCTGAAATAAAAAGAATGTGTACAATGGTGTCTCCACTGCAAAATAATCTATCCTGCTTCATCAGATGATAACAGAGAATACCATCATATTATTTAAGTACTTTTCATTCAGTGAACTCGGTTAATGTGACCCTCTAATGGTTAAAGAGAGACAAAAGACTTACACTATTTGTTTGCTCATTGTGGAACTATTTCTGGGATTATTTTTTCATATCAAATTTCGTATACCTACCAAAACTACAGAAAAGACTTACTATTGAAGCGAATGAAGCACTAATATAAGCGAAAAGTAGTAATGTAAGATTATAGACGAAAGGTGAGAATAGGAATTTCACATTTTTTGCACAGGAACTCTCCTCTTCTCTATTTGTAAGGTTGCAATTACATTTGAATTCCATCACAAATGTCCCCCAGTTTCTTTGGAACATTAGATCATATCATAAGCGTATGATAGTGACATCTGTTCTGCCCAATTGGTTTCTTTCCAGGAAATGTCCAGAAGAATGTAGGGAGGCTGTGGCATCTCTGATGTTTGCAGCCGCAAGGTTCTCAGATCTGCCTGAATTGCGAGATCTCAGGGATATTTTCCAGGAGAGATATGGAAATTCTTTAGAGTCTTTTGTTAATCAGAAGGTAATGCTCCCATATACCATGCAAAAAAAGATGTAACTAGCATTATAACTTTCTTTTAAAATCCAAATTGCTTGATTTTTGGTTCAGTTTATTGAGAAATTATCTGCAAGGTCTCCCACAACAGAGAAGAGACTCCAGATTTTGCAAGATATAGCTTCAGAGTTTTCAATAAAGTGGAACTTTAAGGGGGTTGAACAGAGAATGACTGCTGCTGCACTTGCAGAGGTGTGTCTTTTAATCATATTGACGTTCTTTCAGATAAGAAATAAAGCAAAAGTGAACCCACTATCTCTTTAAGTCATCACTTTATGTCATGGAACATTTTTGCATGCTTGGAGTAGATTTTTCGAAATTACTAAGTTGTTAAAACAATAGGAGTGGCAATTTGAACAAAAAAATGGCTGCTCCTGCACTTGCACATGTGTTTTTGAATCATATTGTTTTATTTCAGATAAGAAAGAAAGTGAAAGTGAATCCACTATAACTTTAAGTCATCACTTCATGTTGTGGAACATTTTTGCACTCTTGGAGTAGATTTTTCGAAATTTCTCAGTTATTGAAACAATAGGAGGGGTATTTATTCAGCCCTTGTTTGACATCCTTTATTTCAAAATTCTTTTTTCTAGATGCTCATTTTCAACCACACGTTCACACAATAAAATATTCTACACGTAAACCCAAAACTTTTCTCTATTTTTTCTCCAAAAATTCACTATTCAAAACTTTGTTTTTGCCAATTAATTGCCATCAAACAGGGGCTAATTTAATACAAGTAATCCACATATTTGAAAGTTTACGATTACTATGTTAAAATTTGGATACGAGAATTGACAGAATATTCACATTGCAATCTACTGGAATACAACAGAAGAATAGTCCTAATGTTATGAAGATAATTAAAGATCTTTAGAAATTCTTTAGAAGGCTAAGTTGAATAGAAAGGAAGTTCTTTATATTTTTCTTTAAATGAGTTTTCTTCGGTTCCTTGCCATGTAAACAAATTATTTGTTTAAGAGAGTATGAGATGATCCTTGGGAATGGTTTCTTTCCATAGGCCTGTGAATTTTAATGCGGGATCCATTAGTTAGTGATAAATGAAAAGAAAACCATTAATATTAACATGAAACTTGTCCTTTTAAATTATATACTAACATCTTTTCCTGACTAAACCGAGGTAAATGTGGAGAGAGGCCAGTAGATCACCATGTTATAGATTTCCATAACTGTTCCATGTTCTATAATTTCCAGGTGGCAATTTCAGATAGGCATATCCCCAAACAGAGTCCTGTGTTTCTCGATGATGGAAACCAAACATGTAACCGGCGAGAGGTTGATGTTGTGAAGAGAAATGAGCTAAATCATGTTGGTGGGCAGGAAAAAACTAGTTATTACAAACATGAGGCACTTGTGAAGGGAGAAGATTGCACTTCAGGTGGAGGCCAAGGCATTTTATTTCATGGAAGGCAAGGATTGATAGAGGACAAGCATTTGAATCTAAACGGGAAAGATGATATTTTGCTGAAGAGAGAAAACAAAAGCAGTCCATCCCCTCAAAACATGGTGGATAATATTGTTGGTGGCCACATTAGGCACAATAATGGTGTCCATACAAGAAAAGCAGAAACCATAGAAGCATCATCTTGTAAAAAATCAGATGTTTCCACTAGTTGCACGGGATTTCTGGAAAAAAGAGAAGATCTTACTGCTTCCCCTGATCATGTTAATAGAAAGAATTTGTTGAACTTGACAGGAAAAGAAGGACTGGAAGAAACAGATCGATTGAAATCCTGCTACAAGAATCTTCCCCCTCCATATATTAAATCAAAAGATAATTCCATTCTCCCTCTTCCTCCATATACTAAACCAAAAGAAGATAAACATGGAGCCATCAGAAAGTCTAAACATGATGGTTCCAACTTTGATGGACATGTTATTGGCTCTTCTCCTCACCATAGAAGTAAATCAGTCAACAGCTTGGGCAAAAGTAACAAGGAACCAAATCATCATGATCGTGAAGGGAAAAGTCTTGGGCCTGTCAAAATAGACAGTTATGGAAATGAAAAGGAGGCAGATTATTATCAGGATAATGCAATTCCCTTGCCGAAACCAAGATCAAATCGGAGGAAATACCAGAAATCATCATCCAATCATGACAGTGTAGGTCATGTTGATGATTTCAGTAGTGCGAAGAGGAGTTCAAGTAGCAGGAGAAGGGACCATTCAAGAAAGGGGTTGCATATCTTATTTGATAATGAGCACGATAAAAACAATGAAGAGGAACATGTGATAGATAGATTATTAATCGATTACAGCAAGAAACCATCGAGTTATGATGCCAGTAAATCAAAGAAAAAGTTACTATCTCATTCTTCACATCAGAGAGCCATTGATGCTAGTGAATTATCGCTCGATCAGAGCAGAGATGGACAAGATGTTGAATCAGAAATTGTTCCACAGCCCGCCAGATCGATTTCTCTTCCTCACACAGAAAGTGGTTCGCCGCAGGTGAAGAAAGTGTTTACTCGTGCCAATACTTTCCAGCCCGATAACCAGGCACGACACGTGCACCCAAAATTGCCTGATTACGATGATTTGGCAGCTAGGATTGCTGCTCTTAGAGGGCAATAAATCGCAAAAGCTAGTTTTGCTGGATAAACAATTCAGGCTTCTGCACTTGTGGTCATGTTGTGCATTTTCTAGGTTTGGTGCGGAGGGTTGGAATGATTTTATGCAGTTGCCAGTTTATCAATAGAGATGATTCCCTGTATTGATCTGCTGGCAAATTACTGCTACAAATTACTGCTATTGATATTCTTGATACGTGTACATCAGGTCTTCAGATGGGCTGGAAATTCCAACCCCTGGTTAGATCGTAGATTTGCACGTTCCTTGGAAGTTCGGAAAACTAAGGAGAGCTGGTGTTGTTTGCTTTAACTGATAGACAATGATACACTTTTGTTTATGATTCGTATGGTTTATGGTTGTAAAATTGTAACCAATCATGTATTATGCTTATTCTATGTTGAGCCTGAACCAGTATTACCATTTTGCTGTCCATGTCCTTCGTGTTTTAACCTTTACATTAGGCATATATGGGTTTAATAATTTAAGTGTACATTAGGCAATAATTTCATATCTGTCATTCATCGATTGACCTTTTACTTTAGCACCAGTCTTCTTCTTCAATAACGGATGCTGTAGCCCACGGGACACGGGAAGTACAAAATGTATTTGAAGGTTTCGACGAGCAAGATGAAACATCAACCATGTCTCGCTTATTCGTGTGGCATCTTTCATATTTTCTAAAACAGTTGTTAAAAAAATTAATGTTTTATTTATTAATCGTCAATGTTACTTTACGTGAAAACTTGTGTAAAATCATGTTAGAATTTACCTATGATTTCAGTCAATTCAACAAATAAATAAGAACTCCGTGACCTAGTAAAAAAATATCATTATTATGCCTCTAATTGAGCCTCATTCTTTTTAGGGAAATGTCATTTGTACACTCGTGACACTTGTTTTGTTTTAAAAAAATTTTTGGAGGAAAAACTTTTTTTTAAATTGTCAAATGACAGTTTGTACATGACTAACTGTCAAAAAGTTATAACAAGATGATTGTTCTTTTTAAAACTCATTTTCAACTACATATTCTCCCATAAAATAAGTTTACATATAAATTCAAAATTTTTCCTCATTTTTAATCTTCTATTTTCCCAAAAATTATTATTCCGAAAAATGGTCGGGGCTAAGCTGAACAGTGTGAAATTGAGCTTTTTTACCCACTTTTGGGCCTAGCTGAGTTGATTGGTAAATAAGTGGCTACGGGATGCAATGTTTGACTTGTCAACTACATTCCCAGTCTAATTCTAGAAGGAAAATAGCAGCACAAGTCCCCAAAGTTTGACTTGATTTCTCAATCTTTTATTTAATAGCACTTAAGTCCTTAAGCGAACAATTAAAGAGTATTATTCTTATTTTTAAATAAAAAAATAATTAAAAGAAATGAAATGAAAAATAAAATCTACTCCTCCACCCATCACCTGCCCCATTCAACTGTAATTGTCGTCAATTACTTTGACCTTGTCTTGGGGAAGTTAAAAGATTTTTTATTTTTTTTCATTTAAGTTTTTGTTTATATCTTTTTAAGTAGGACTGTCCACTATATACTATATGAAAGATTGAGCCTCTGTTTGGTACACATTAAAATTTTCATTTTCATTCTTCTACTCATTTTTAACAACACATTCTTCAATAAAATAATATTTTTCGTCATATCAATAATTTTTCCTTCTTTTTCAACCACAAATTCTCCATCAATTTACTATTTCAGAATACATTCTTTCAAAATAATGTGGGTCAAACACACCCTGAGAATGTGAATACTTTGTTTTGAAGAATGGTGATCAAAATGCAATATGCGTCAAAGTTTGAGGAAATATGCTGCAATTTTTTCTTCTAGAAAGGCCAATAAAGTCCTTTGGCAGGCGACTCTTCCGCAGCCGGCCGAGTCAAAATTAATTTCGCGTTTTGACTCTTCCCGTTTCCTTGCAATTGTTAAATTAATTAATTTCAAAATGATAGTTGAAATTCGAGAAAAATTCAAAATTGGTTCTTAAAAGTATTATTTGCCATATTTAGTCTCTAAGAAAAAAATTGTTATACAATAGATTACTTTGTATCTCTGTTGGCCCATGACTTGACAGCCATTAAACCTTTGTCGATTGTGGACTAAAAACCGTTATATCAATTGATTCCATAACTAACCTCATGTTTGAACTCTATATTACTTTTTACTATTTACTAATGGTGAAAATTAGGATCGGATTTAAATAGAGCAATTCAAGATTTTTTTTAGTGGGAGCTCCCACTATCTAAATAAGGGTGTGTCCGTCCTAATTTTGAATGCTAGCAGGGCTTCTAACCCTTTGTCGATGGCATTTATATTGAATCTGTGCCATGGTTTCTGTTAGAGCATTACCAACACCCTATTAAAAAGGCTATCAATCTAATTCCTGAAATTAAAGTCAAGCTTCTCCTCCTTGAAAGGCTTGATGTTCTTCTCTCAAGAATCGTGTTTTCACGAGACACTACAATCCTTTATTGATCTCAAGGTTTAATTGGAGACCACATTGAATGTGGAGCCGATGCAGCTAAAAAACGACCAATTATTTAACAAAATTTAACTTTAATGACTAAATATATGAAAAATATACTTTAATTACCAAATTTAAATTTAAATTGAATTTCAGTGACCATTTTAAAATTTCATTGTTACGAATATTACACATGATTTCCTATGCATTTGACACTAACGTGATCCGTTCCTGGAAGCTTCATTTCTCCTTTCTCACGCGCCGCCGTTGAACTGCACAACTATATATACCATTTGCGCGCCCCATTTCCTGTTCTAATCCAAATCCTTCATTTTCTCTTAAATTCATACCATTTGTTTGAAAATTTGTTCTAAAAGTTTCGTTCCCTATACCGAATCTATTGCTTAATCGAAGATGAATTCAATGTCGAGCGCTAAATCGTTCAGTTTCTCCATTATTGGATTTATGCTGATGGCACTAATCCAATACGGTTTCGGGCAAGGAATGGCGCCGTCGCCGGCACCGACTGGTCCTTCCAGCGATGGTGAGTATTTTCATCGGAAATTTATATTTCTCTATTATTAAAATAATTTATTTTCGTGGTTTCAAAAAACAAAAAATCAATTATTATTTTTGGTGAAAAAACATGATGTTACTCTTTAAAACTGTTTGAAATTCTAGATTCATCGCAATATCTTCTTCTTCTTCAAATTGTTAAAATTAGTAAAAAAATTACCAAATAATTATTTGGTTTATTTAGGACAGAAATTAATTAAAAATCATCGATTTTTTTTTTTTATGCAGGCACAGCAATTGATCAAGGGATTGCATACGTTCTCCTATTTGTAGCACTTGCGATTACATACTTATTCCACTAATGATACTATTTTTATTATTATTGTATTGTTATTACAATTTTAATTCAATTCTTTTATGTATTTTCTCCTATTATTTTGAGAGCATAAATTGAATTATTTTTATTTTCAAATTTCACCACTTGTAAATAAATATATCATTGTAGGAGATCCATTAATTTCCCCATAATATAAAGAAACGGATTGATTATTAGACTCTTAATGCAATGTAGTAGAATGATTATGGAAGAAAAATAAGACTATGCCTCCATTTGATTTAACTAAAAAAATTCAAGTCAAATTAATGATTAATCTTAATCACACCTTTAATGGGAATCGCGACTTTTTGTTAATTTTCAACCACACTTTTATAAATCTACTAAAAATTTCAACTTTTAGCAATTCCAAACAAGGGATATACATAAGTTGGAATGAATGCAATGTAACGATAAAGATTCCAATACAAGCCCCTATATGTTGGGAACTAAAATCAGTTTTTTTGTATATTTTGATAAAAGTTGATAAAATGTCTGATTGAAAGATGTGGATTCCATAAAATATGTAATTCAAATTAATTGTTGATTTTGATTTATATTTAAATTGAGATTTTAATTCGTGCCATATCGGAGGCAAATTCAAATGAGAATTATTGATGCACACAAGCGTCTTTTTTCAAATTTATTTCACTTAACAAGATGTGGTCTTTCATGATAATAAATAGAGTTGAAACAACAATATTTGAATTTCTATTAATGTTTTGTGATCAGTTCATCCAAAACCTTGTCAAGAGCAGATGGGGTAAGGAAACTAATAGAAAAAATATATCGAAGGAGAACAATAAATCCCTTTCATGATCTGCAAAAGAAAATGCATTTTTGAATAGCATTGCCCATTAAATCCACTCTCAAACACCTTGAGGGTTGTCCTATTCGCTCCAAAATATCCATCACATGCATAAGAACTATAGAAGGTTGGTATAGATATTTATATTCGAGTTCGCTTGTTCTTATCAATTGATCGGGGCAATATTTTTAAAACTATTGGTCATTCCACACATATTTATTAGCCATCTTCTTCAATTTATAATTTTGAGCACAAGTCAAGTGATCACGAATCTTCTAGGCGATTAAATCGTTCACTATATGTTACAACACCAGGGGTTAGGAAATTTTCATGCAAAGGGAGAGCTTTTTAACCATGAATGATGTGGCTAATGTGGTTCGCAACCACATCTTCTTTTCCCTTTCTATCCTAAATAACCATATCTAACTCTTACTAAAGAAGTATGCACCTCATGAACCTCGGCTTTGATTTTAGGATTCTACATTTAGCTACGTTTACATAGTTATTAAAATCGAATCGTACCGGGCGGTCTGGCCTAGCCTAGAAACCAGCAAACCGGATTGTGATCCGGTCCGATTACTATAATTGGTAAGTGAACCGGTCAAAGATTGGTTGAACCGCTCAATACCATGGCCGAACTAGACGAGTTTAGACGAAATCGGAACCGGTTCAAGGGTGAACCGTTTTATGGCAAAGTCAAGTGCAAAATTTTTATTCAATATGCAAAGGCAGAGATTCGAACCTTGACAATTGAAGTGAGATATCACATTCTTGACCATTATGGCAACATTTGAACTTGTGTCACATAAGTGAACTAACACAAATATATTTTATATTTAGAAAAATTGCTCTCCATTGTTTTAAAAATATTTTTTAATTAAAAATATAACCTAGCAATGACCCACAGGTTGAACCATTAACCTACCGATTGAACCACGACCCGTGACCCAATGATTTTTATGGTCGATGAACGGGTCAAATCTAATAACTATACAGTCATATAATTCATTTAAACACACTAAAATAAGCAGAAAATACTATACAACATGTAGAAACCAAACCAAAGCAAAGATAAAATGTGTATACAAGTGAAAATAATATCTTATCATAGAAAATGCATAAAAGTTTGGGTTTGCTTTCTTCAAATTCTTCCTTTTTAATTTCAGCGTAAGAAAGAGAAGAATGAGACTTCGTGAGGTTCATTTTTCAGTTTTTTCAAGGAAATGAAACAGCCTCCAAAAACAGTTGTTCTAAAACTCATTTTTAATCACATTTTCTCATGATAAAATATTTTGTACGTAAATTCAAAAACCTTTTTTTTCCTATTTTTTAATCACACATTCTCAAAAAGTCTCCAAAAACAGCTGTTTAAAACTCATTTTTAATCACATTTTCTCACGATAAAATATTTTGTACATAAATCCAAAAACTTTTTTTTTCCTATTTTTAAGCACGCATTCTCAAAAAATCATTATTTCAAAACTTATTTTCCTCAAAAATTTATTTTTAATGAGCATCAAATGAGTTGTTCTGCATGTACAAGATGGAGATTCTGTGAACTCCCACTGACAACTCACATGGGGGTGGGTAATTTTTATTTTTTTAGGAACCCACATCTATGTGAGTTGTTGGTGTGAACCCCCATCATGTACATGTAAAACAACTCGGCATCAAATAGGGGAAATACGTGAAATGTACCTTCTAGATGAGAATGAATTTCCATCCAAGGCACCATAAACCAAAGAGTCTTCCATCAATGCTATCATTTTATTAACTTCAGAGTATAGGTGGCTCACACAACTTAATAATAAATTTCAGAGCTATATTTTTACACTAAATCCTTGTTTGGTTGCACTAAAAAATGGGTTAAAATTTAATTCAAAATCAACACTTTAATTTTAATCACATATTTCATGAGATCCACAATTTTTTAACAATATATTTCATCAGTTTTTAGGAAACCACTATTTTCTTTCTCCATTCTTATGTATTTATCCACTTTTTTTTAAACAAATCATATTACATTTTTAATATTATGTAAATTTACTTAATTAGACGATAATAGAATCAATTACTCTAAATTCATCCACTAATATTTATCCTCA
>CAIGRP010027830.1:0-10261 GCA_903798385.1 Fraxinus cuspidata | reverse complement strand
GAGACAAACGTCCATAATCCCGTTTGCAATTTATTGGGGGGGCGAAATCTGTCTTAAGGAGATTTACTTTGGCATACCTCGCTTCATCTTCTGCATTTATTTTTGTTTATTTTTGTTTTCATTTTTTTTCCTGTATTCTTTCGATTGGGTTAGTCGTATTTTTCGACAACAATCAGAAGACAACAGTAACCACATGTGATTTGTTACATTATTTGATTGTAATCATAAATTGAATGTTATTGTGATTACGACAGATTTAATTAAATTATATGTCACAATATTTTATCAATATCACTAAATGTGACCCCTAAATTTTGAAAATTTTTCACAAATTTATTATTTTTGAAACTTTGTAGTGATGAATTTTCCAATTAACAATTATGTTACNGTAATCATAAATTGAATGTTATTGTGATTATGACAGATTTAATTAAATTATATGTCACAATATTTTATCAATATCACTAAATGTGACCCCTAAATTTTGAAAATTTTTCACAAATTTATTATTTTTGAAACTTTGTAGTGATGAATTTTCCAATTAACAATTATGTTACCACCGTGGGTTGGTGGGCGGCAACAAAACGTCCAGCACGACTTCAAATTTTATAAGTTCAATTCAACCTCGATTACTCCCCCGAGTTTTTGTTTGTTATGCACATAATCTCAACCTAATCTGGAGTGGCAATACTAATCCAAAATACTATAAATTAAAGTCATACTCATTTATCTAATTGCATCCCCCAAAGTCTAAACCCAATTTATTCAGAAATCTTCCTACTTCCCAAAACATGGAACTCGTCAAATCTTTTTCTCCATTTTAAAGCCCTCTTGTTCTTTTCAATGGCTTCCATTTTATCATACCCATCAACCCTGTTCTCATTTTCTCAGGTAAAATCCCATGTCAAGCTTCCGTATCCAAGAAGCCATTTTTCTTCACTCCCCGACAAGCAAAAAATTAACATGAAGGCAGAGTCTTTACTTACATTTCCATATTTACCTCGTCCTGGCCTTATCAGCCGTACCTCTGTAATAAGGGCATCATCTAATGATATTCTTAAATCAATTGATAAGAATGAAGAAAATTTTTTTCTGGGTACTAATGGAAAGCCAGTGAAATTCCTTTTCTTGGTGCTGTTATGGGCTTCTGTTTCCCTTGGTCTGTATGCATTGTCTGGGGATGCTAAAGCTTCTACTGATTCGATTAGAGCTTCAGGCTTTGGGGTGAAGGTTGCTAATGCACTGCGGGCTTCGGGCTGGCCTGATGAGGCTGTTGTTTTTGCCTTGGCTACACTCCCTGTGATTGAGCTTCGTGGGGCTATTCCTGTTGGTTATTGGTTGCAACTCAAGCCTGTAATTTTAACTGTCTTGTCTGTTCTTGGGTTAGTCACATTTCTTCTATGTTACTGAATTATAAAACTTTTAATACTCTAATTAATCTATTTATTAGATTTAATTGTAATTTTAGGTTTCTTGATCAAGCTAGTTTAATATTTTCCCTGATTAGGGCTTTAGGCTATATATTATCAACTCAGTAGTCCACTTTCGGTGATTGAAATTATGGTGTTGGAGAAAATTTTGATAGTTTATACAATTATATCCAACATTATTAAGCTTTGAACACTAAAGTGAGAGAAGAAAATTGTTCTTCTCCATAGTTAGTGAGATTGTATTTCACAATCCTGTATATAGATGTGTACAACTGAATCTAAGGAAGGAACATATACAAGAATAATGTCTATAACATAGGAACTACCAAATCTATAAGTTAAATATCTAATTATAGATGATTCCTGAAATTCTTTCTTGACTGTTTGCATAAAATCAGCCTATATTTTTTCACTCTCCCCCTCATGCTGGCTCGAAAATGTCTTGCATTCCCAGCTTGCATGTAAGATTATTAAAACTGCCCCTTCTGTAATCCTTTTATGAGTACATCTGGCAACTCTCGTGTAGGGGCGTAAGACATGGAGATCAATCCTTCTAATTTCTCCTTAAAAATTTGTTGATCAACTTCCACATGTTTGGTCCTATCATGATTATGAGCTATGTAACTCACATCTTGATTATTACAAATAAGATACATAAGCATTGGATTTGAAATTTTGAGATCTTCAAGTTGTAATTTGGCGACAAAAGTTCACATATTTCATCAGCAACACTGCACTACCTGTTAAACCAATTTTAATTAAGGTTATTTTTGTAATTGTGTACAGATTATAGGATGTTAATCTTGTCTTTTCCTTTTTTCCTTTGTTTTGTAGTGCTCCAGCCGGTTAGTATATATATCGGTTAGTGCTATATCAGGGTTAGACAATTAGCAGTATAGATTGCAACAGAATTTCCTGCCACTTTCCTCTCATCACATTTAGCATATTCTCTGCATCTCTTCACTACTCTTGCTAATAGAGTCTTCTTCTTGCTTCTCCATGTCACCAAGTAACCTTCAATTAAAGGTAGTAGCCTGAAGTGGATTCTCTATCGATTACCCAATCAGTATGTGTAGGCTTCAATTCCCACTTAAACAATAAGAACTGCCATCTTACCATCTCTCGATCTTTTGCTGAGTAGTGTGTTGGGAACCTGACTCAGGACATCCGTGACCTTTTATAGCTTTAGTGAATAGATCATTACCATGCTTTAGATGATTTTTTCTAACCATAGAGTGATTTCTTCAATCTACTAACCTTTACAGCTCCATAAACACATTTAAAACCAGGGGATAAATCCATAAAAACTTCTACCTCTAGATCTCCATTTAAAAGGGCATTCATTACCTCTAATTCTCATAATGGCCAACTTAAGTTTCCAGCAAGATACGATAAAACTCGTATGGAATTTCTTTTTACTATTGAGGCAAAAGTTTCTTGTTAATCAATCTCATATGTTCAGGTAAAGCCTTTAGCTACGTGTCTTTCCTTGCATCTCTCGGTGTCACCATTGGCCTTGTATCTTTAAGTGTCACCATCTGCCATGTATTTGACTGTGAACACCCATTTGAGGTTTACGGTCTTCTTCTCACTTGGCAAATCAACAATGTCCCAAGATTTATTATTATCGAGAGCCCTCGTCTCTTCCATGACTGCTACCTTCCACTTAGCACGATTCAGTGCCTCATGTATAGTTCTAGGAATTGAAACACTTGGGAAATTAGCAAAAGCTATATATGTTGGAGATAATCTATGATTAGGATGATACTACAAGAACGTATGCCCTTCCTAAGTGCAATTGGAATGTTAAGGTCATGAGGAAGAGCATCATCATTGCTAGATTCAGAACTTAAAGATGGATTAAAGATGGAAATTCCTGTTTTATGCAAGTTGCCTTTATCCCAATAATTTTCTTGACGAGTTGTAGGTTGACGCTCTTTATTTTGAGTATTCCTTCTTTGAGAGTAAATGCAAAGCTCAGATTGAGATTCTATCTATAGTGGCTCTCCCCTGAAGTGTAGCCTCTAATGTTTGGCCCAATAGGCTTTGGAGAGGTAATTAACGTACTTGGAACACTGGGAACTGTGGGTAAAGTAGGATTTGGTGAAACTAGGCCATAGCAAAGACTTGAGTGCTCACAAAGAACTTTCTTGAGATAGGATTATGTCCCCTTACTTTAGGAGATACCCAACAAACATGCACTTCTCAGCCCCAGGATCAAGCTTTGAGCGGTCTTATTTATGAATATGAACAAAAGCAGTGCAACCAAACACTTCAAGAGGTGATGAGGTGAAGATTTGAATGTGAGGAAAAATTGCAAGCAAATAGTTCATAAGAGTTTTAAACTTCAAAACTCTAGTTGGCATTCTATTGATGATATACAAAGGTGTAAGGATAGCCTCGCCCCAAAGATATTTTGGAACTCGTATCGTAAGCATAATAGCCTAGCATCCAGTGGTTCCTCACTTATATTCCATGCACACTCTTGCCTCTAAATCTGCTTCCTTTCCACTTTTTTGTTTTTCCATGTAATTTCCAGCTTGTCTCTCTCTAGTGTGTCTCAGTCTATTACAAAAATTGCACCAAACATTTTCCGTCCAATGCCATTGATTGAATGCGACTGCTGCATTAACTGCAAAATTTTCATTAGGAGATTTAGTCCTCGTCATCACCAACCTGCCGCTTTCTTCCCTCAAGGAGACTCCTCTGGTTGAGATTCCAGACATTGAGAATCCAAGCAATAAGGAGAAGTAGAAGATTAATTTTTCTATAATTCTGGTGTAAAATACCAGAAAAAAAATAATGAACTGCTGATTTTATCAAATAGCAGCAGCAGAGATTGTCAAAAACTGACAAAAGGAACTGTAGATCTCAAGGTCTGCCGGAGAAAAAATGCTGCAGATTTTTTCAAACACCAGTAGACAGCAACAGAAACCTTTAGCAATTGCAGAATGCTGCCAGAAAGTTTCCCAGAAAACCTAACCATGAACACCAAAGTGGATACAAGTATCATGCCCATAACATAGGAACTATCAAATTTAAAAAAGTTAAATATCTAATTATATATGATTCCTAAAATTCATTCTTGACTGATTGCATAAAATCAGCTCATATTTTTTTCGTGAGCTTGTATTCCAGAATCCTTCTTGCTTAGTGCAGGTTATACGTGGTTTATGATGTATCAAAGTATGTGCAAATCTGAAGATCATATTTTTCACATTTTGCAAGTCGAATAACAGTAACCCCCAATAAATAGCTATTTGAGATATGAACAATGTTCAGACTTAATGCGTCAATGAATTTGCTACATGAAGGGTACAACTAGAGCTAGGATGGCCAAAATAATTTTGGCACGAGTTGTAATGTAGATTGAATAACACTGGACAGTATTAAAGATGAAAAAAGGAACTATATTATTGAGCCCCTGTTTGTTTCCAATTATTTTCACAGGAAAATGATTTTTTTGACCCTTTTTTTCAAATAAGTGGGGCCCACTATCACACACAGTGGTCAAACAATGCGGCTCACCAACTGTAGCAACGGTATAAATTCTGCTTAGAATTGGAAACAAACAGGGGCTGGATATTGTATCACCCATTTTTGGGCAATAATGCTTATCAAACATGCTTTATGATGGTTTAAGACTAGTATGGTTCTCAAAACTTGTTTGTTCTAGTTGAACATGACATTCACTTATAAATTTTTTTGGGGCTTGAGTCAGGAGAAAAATCGAGCGGTTATGAATAAATCCTCCTATCTGATAAATATTGTGTCAACATAACAGCTTACCCAATGAATTTGCTGCATCTAACCAAATCATTTGTTGTGATCACAGGAACATGGTTCCTGTACCCTTTATTGTACTCTACCTCAAACCATTTGCAACTTTTCTTGCTGCAAAGAATCAGGCAGCTTCTAAATTTCTTGACATGTTATTTGAGAAGGCCAAAGAGAAGGCAGGCCCTGTGGAAGAATTTCAATGGCTTGGTCTGATGCTATTTGTGGCTGTGCCATTCCCTGGAACAGGAGCTTGGACTGGGGCCTTCATTGCCTCTATATTGGACATGCCATTCTGGTCTGCCGTCTCAGCCAATTTCCTTGGTGTTGTATTGGCTGGCCTTCTGGTAAACTTGCTGGTTAACCTTGGACTCAAATATGCCACTGTAGCTGGTATAATTTTATTTATAATCTCCAGTTTCATGTGGAGCATTCTTCGTTATCTTAAAAAATCTTTGAGCTCATCAATTTGATGCGATATTCTGGAACATGTAGAATAATTTTTTAAGGACAAACGATATTAGTGTAGCCATAATTCTATAATTCTGTATCTGTTGGAAGTATGACAGCTATTTTTGATTAATTTACAATGACTTTATATTGCTACAGTGAACTGATCTATGAACCTACAAAAATGAAACTGCTCACATTCATTCAATGAATACAGTGTGAGGTGCATGTCCTTTGTTGCCTCTTTTCCATGTGCTTTTATGTACCAAAAAATGAATTTGAGTAATTAATACTTTAAGAAATAGAATTTTGGGCAATAATTCTTATGCCTATTCCTCCTGAGGGCCGAAGGCGTTGAGGGAAAAGGTTCTTATTGAGTGCTTGAGCAAGAGAGTTAAGACTAAGGAAGGTAAGAGTGAAGTAGTTACTTCTTCAGCTCTATCAATGGCTGTAGTCTTCCCTTAATCAATGAAAATTAAAGTCCTGATATGATTTAGTGTCTAACACGAGGCATAAGAAATACAAAACCCTTCCCCCATCCACCAAGGGTGATGGTGGAGCCAATTTTCATTTCTCCACCTCTAGGTATGGATCTGTCAGTTGTTTCATTAGCGGCTAGAGCAGGAAAGTTACTTTAGCGGCAGTAAGTATTTAAATAGAACACCCTTTTCCCTAGTGAAATCTCAAACTAAAGTATTGCAAAAGTGTAGCTTTCTCCTCATTCTATGTGTAGCTTCACCAAAAAGGATAAGTCCCCCAGAGATTAAATCTTTCTATTCCGGTGCCTTAAGGTCCCAAGGTCAAATAAAGTGAAAAAACCCCATGCATAATATACCCTTACCTCTAACCACTCCATATCCACTTCTGGCCTGCTGACCTCTGTTTATGGCATATATCACTCATAATATGTGATGCTTGTTTTTTGTGAGTACACCATATGATTTTTTATGATGCTTTGACTTCTAACATTCTTGAGGTCCTGAACTATTTAATCATCTAAGTTAAATCTTGAGGGGAAATTGACAAGATGATCTTTCAGCCATAGCTTAAAACTTCATCAAACTGTGGAATGGTCCTTAAGATATTGGCACATTACGTACTTGTTAGATTTCCTAATAAGATCAGGAATGAATATGCATTTAACTCTTATAATTACCGAGTTACAATCTTGGGACTTTTTGGATGTATACAAGAAAACAGAACATTCATGTAAACATATTTAGGGATTTTAACAAAACTTTTGCATTTTCAATGAATTTGTGGTAGTCTACTTTAGAATCTTGAAAGCAAATGATAATTGTTTTCTTCTCAAAATTATAGGGGTATTGCATGTATTACACTGCTTTTGATCAACGGTAGCTTTATTGTGCACGAAGAATAGATCAATGTTCAATTGAAGTTCTTACCATTCCAATACGTTCAATTAAAATAGAAATGTCTGGACTCATTGCACTTCCACCCTTTCATCTCTCTCCTGAAATATTTACACGAAAAGCGGGGGCAGCATGAACCTACCCTCTATCGGGTTTGTCTAGACCAACCAATCACAGAGCAGGTGTAAGACACTCTTTACAGTTTTTGATCTGGGTTCTTGCTAGTTCCAAGCAGCAACCTATTTATTCAGATACGGGTCATTTGCTTGCCTCTTTCAATAAGACTTTGAAGTTTCTTATTACATGATATATAGAATAAACATAGAAATCTGGTTTATAGTCCCTCCATACACGTATTTTGGTATCGATTTGTAGTTCCCTGAAACCCTGTTTCGATTATTTTATTTATTTCACTATTTCATTCGGTTCATTTATCATTTCGTCATCTTTTGAGCAGAGAAGACATGCTATACTGATAACTGATGGTGTTTTTTCTTTCATTTTTGGTCATTATTTTCATCATTATTAGTATGTTTAGCTGACCCATGGTATGCCATATTTAGCAGTATACAGCATTTGGATTATTGAAAAACCACATCTACTTATAGCTAAGATGTGGATTCCACTCACACTCCTTCCGTTGAAGTTGTGTGGTCCTGTTGAAAATACTTAACGTTTAATAGATATTCATTGATTATGACACCCCAAAAAGGATTGAAGCCTCGTACAAATATTTGATATGATACAATATTATCATTTTACATGTACATTATTATTCTCGACTCTTTGGCATTCGTTTCAACAACCCGAGTATTTGTTTCTCAATGCAAACCAAGTTGAAAGAAATTACATTCAGGATTTGTTCGGTATGTTGATTAAAGGATAGAATGGATAAGACACACTTTTTTCGTTAATTATGTCATGAGATATGTCTATAGGTATTAGTGACATTGTGCACAAGAATAAATGCCTAACCAAAATCCATATTAGTCTAACTTCAAATTCAGTTCACTCCACATGCATCGAAACTAATGTGATGAACCGACATCATTATCTTGCAATGCTCTCTTTGCTCGGTCAAACATTAACTCGATTTGATCTGATCGAGACTTTCTCCTATGATAGAAGAGATATCTTCACGTCACAAATAGTTTAATTTTAGGAGAATATGACTCTTTCATGACATGGTAGTATTAGATAAAGAATCGACAAGTGTATCTAACTACAAACCAATAAAAACTATGAGATTGAGTTTATCAATACCAGTTGAGATAATTAGTAGGGGCGGACCCATTAAGGATCCAGTGAGTGCAGTTGCCCTTATTGGATTTCCAAATTTTTTATATCACAATTTATTTTAGTTCATAATTTTCAGTCTAAACTCAACAAAGCTTAAGTTTTTTACATCAATTTTTTAAGGACCCTGTCCACATAATTGACACTTAATTGGAGATTAATTGATGAATGATAGCTTAGTTGTGTATGTTGAAAAAGTTGTATTTAATGAATTTGATAATGAGATTATTAAACAGCATTTTCCAAGTATGAGAAGTCGTGAGAATCAACCGTAAAAAAAGTACTACATTTTGAATACTATTATTGTTGTCTAATTTAAAATTATATTTTATATATTTCGATCTTGTTCTTGCTGAATCAAGATTCTGGCTCCGTGGTGATAATTGGGATTTTACCTTATCAATCTGCATGACAAAAAACATGGTTCCATGAAATTCAGCAACACTTGCAACAAAAGTAAATGAAATGTGGTCTGAATGATAGTTACAAAAGAGAAGAAAAATTGAGAAATAAAATATTGTTCAACCAAATCTTAAAGCTAAAAAGAATTGATGGGTAGTTCGTATGTTCCCCTGACATTAAAGCATGGTCCGCACGTGAACTTTGGATACTCCATGTGGCTGACCCTACACTTGTGACGTGACATCATCATCACGTAAAGATTATGGATTACAGAGAGATAAGGAAAGATACTGTCATTTTAAAACACAATCACTTTTTCATCTAGTCTTTTCTCTCTACGTTATTTTCGATAACCATTTGTGTACAAATATGATGTACAAATAGCAAAATCTAAGTCACCAATCTGATCCAAGGCTGGTGGAGTCTAGAATAAGAAAGTCTTCTTTCGTCGGAATACACTTTGTAAAAAGTTTCAACCCCCGTTTTGTAGGGATTAAAATTTAAATTTTAATATAAGTCAAAATTAATAATTAATTTTAATTACATATTTTATGGGTTCCACATTTTTTAAAGTACACATTTTATTAACTTTTATCAAAATGTACTAAAAATCTGATTTTAATGTCTACCAAACGGGGGCCCAGTTACGAACTGTGATCGACAACTATTTTTAGATGCAGAAAAGATGATAAACAAGTTTATTTCTTGGGATAAACCGAGGGAAAACTTCTTCAAGTAGAGCTTTCAGAAGGAGCCATACCTTGTGCTATCTTTTATAAAATCTCTTTTAATCAGATAAAATATTTAAAAAAATTATATTCACAAAATAGGGAAAAAAAATTAATCTCAAAAATAAGTTTTAACTTCTCAAAATTTATGTGAAATATGTCGAAAGAATGACGTGAGTTGCAACGACGACTCTTGCTAATCAATTGAGTGTTAGCCTCTGTTTGACAACCATTATTTAGGTAAAAAATAGAGTTTTAAATAGTGATTTAAAAAAAAAAATATATATATATATGGTTCAAAATGAATATGTAGAGAAAAAGAGTTTTGAAATAATAGTTGTTAAATAGGGAATTAACTTTCTAAAGAGGGAAAAGTCAAAAGATGTTACACATCTACTTTTACACCCAATCACCAAAAAAGGATAAAGCTTGTTGAATCATTTAAACAATTTCAAAGATGCTCATCCAAGAGACGTCGATTTTTCAGGAACAACAATAAGCATAATTTTTAATAAATTATGGAACATTATTTCGAAGATGGATTAAGCTAGTTGTACACTTTGATTGACACTTTGATTGACAGATTGATGGTGTGGAAGTGTTATAATGATTGAATTAAATGTGTAAGATGATATGAGATTGTGCTAGGTATAAACTCGGTAAGCCATGATATAAAAGAGGATGTACATATAACAAGATTGTTTCGAAGATATAACGCCACCTAGTACCCGACCTACATTTTTGTCACTAAATCATAAAAAGTAAAAGTAAAAGAAAATAGTTGTGTCAAGTGGCAAACAAAGGC
>CAIGRP010027814.1:0-19389 GCA_903798385.1 Fraxinus cuspidata | reverse complement strand
GTGTGTGCATATTTTTTCGAATGTAAGTCACAACTGTTGTTTGTTCTTCGAGTATTTCCTTCTATTTTCTTTAAATTTTTGCTTGAGTTGTTTTTATTTTGCTTTTTTGGTAGATTATTTAAAATAAATAGTGTGTTTTATAGATTAGTGAGTTATATATTCTTCATTTATTCGTTGTAGGAAAATCTTTCGAGACAATTAACTGTAATTTTGAAGGTTGTATATATATTATTTCAATTGTGAGCAAGGAATGTCATTTCTTTTTCGAGTTTTTGCTTCTATTTTCTTTTATTGTTTGCTTGGTCTATTTTTACCATTTTTATAGCCGTTTCTTTAAAATATATTGTGTTTTTTTTGTAGATTAGTGATTTGTATATTCTTATTTATTTCATCTGGTGAAATCAAATTTTTTTTTTTGTTATCTCGTTAGTAAATTGATTTCCTCCGAGAAAATCAAGTGTAGTTTTGAAGGGTGTTTGCATACTTTTTCGGAAGTGAGCTTGCGCCTATTAATTTTCTGTCCAAATTTCCTTTTTTGCGATGGCGGTGGTGTATACTTTGAGTGCAATTGTAATTTGCTACTATGCTATTTTTATCACTTTAAAACTTATAAATTAGCGACTAAGATGATTCGCCTTGTATCTTCCGAATGCTATATAATTTTGGATGGTCATTTTCATTATAAAAATGGAATATCAGTGATATGACAATCATGTGAAATAATAGGATTACATATTTCAATTTTTATAACAGAAACAGGGAGGAGACAGGGATAGGCATGTGAAGAATAATAGGTTGCCAAATCGTCGATATTTAATCATGATAATGATAAATAACATTACTCATCATGATGTTGACTCCTTGTCCAATCAAAAAATTGGCGAAAAACAATTATCTCTCAGGTTGTATGAAAATCTAATTTTGGGTTTTTATGTCTCATGCTCAGGAATTTATGTAAGCACAACTTTCATTTATTTCTTCAAGTTTTTTTCTATTTTCTTCAAGATTTTGCTCTGTTTGTTCTTATTTTGCTTTTCAGTCAATTCTTAAAAATAAATTGTCTTTAATAGATTATTAAGTAGTACAATTTTGAAGAGTGTTTGAAAAACTATTTCGACCGATAGCAATGATAGTAAATTATTTTGTCAAACCCCCCATTTTTGGCGGTGGTGTATAATCTATGTACAATTTTCATGAAGATTTATGATATTTTTAACTCTTTAAAGCTCATACAATAGCGGCTCTGATGATTCAACTCATATCTTGGCCGGACAAAACAAATGATATGTGATTTGGGATTGTCATTTTCGTATGCAATTGGAAATTTTGCAGCCATAGTGACGCTGACTCTTTCGTCCAATGTCATTTTTCTTCCTCTCTAACCCTCGCGCCACTGTTGCCCTTGCTTTTTTGTCTAGCAATTCCTCTTCTTCCCTTGAATATTCCTTAAAATAATAACAAGATTTAATATATCAATAATTATATTAAACTCTATTACTACTCATACCTACTCAATACCTCATTACTACTCACAACGCTAACAATACCTTCAAAATACTACAACACGTACAATGTACGGGTAGAAAACTAGTAATTAGAAAAGGTTTTTAAAATTATTTCTCTTGTTATTCCGTTTTCATCAATTTTTATATTGGGTTAGATATAATGAACTTGTTTACTGTTAGGGAGTAATTATTTCATGCTAAGTGGTTCAACGATGCATGCAACTTTTACGGTTCCAGGTCCGATCCTCAAATAGTTATTGTTTGGTTTTTCGGACTTTGACCGGTTCATTTACAAATGGCTCGTGTGCAACTCAAACTGGTTCGACCTATGGGTGGCTAGCTATCCTGCTGAGTTTGATCCGAATTAATGACTCCTAGCCCCTGTTTGATTTAGTTTTAAAAAATTGATGATTTTAATTCAAATCAAGCATGGGCATAATATAATTTCTATTTGGTGCTTCGACTCCTACATAAAGTTATGTGGTAATTACACCAAACTAGGATTTTTAAGATCTAATTTCAAAAATCAGATATAAAGTGTATTTATACAAAAATCAGATATTAATTCAAATATTCAATATTATTAATACCACCAAAATTCATCACAAACCCTATACTCTCCCTTCTCATTTCTCTCCCCACATCTCTCTCTCTCTCTCACACGACAGGCAGGCAGTCGACATCCCCTCTCCATACCTATCTCTATTTCTCAAACATCACAACAGCCCACATCACGTTCTCGATCGTCATCTTCATCGCCGATAAGTAGCGTTGGGACACTGCGGCCTAATTCTTCTGAATTCAACCCCATGTAAGCGACGAAGTCACTGGATTCCGTGGCTGGCGTCATGAGGGGGGTTATGGAAGTAGAGGCAGCGGTGGATGCTACAATAGTCGTGAGGGAGGTTTCTCTGCCACAAACTCATCTTTCTGTCACTGCTATGCCCGATATCGCGAGCATCATGGGTGATGATAGACGCCACTGATGATGGACGCGGCTTCTATCATCTCCAGTCGCTCGATGTCGTTGTTATCTGTATGTGGATAGGTGGTAAGGGTTTGTTCGATTGGTCGATTGGGATGTTGGATGTTTTGATCTACGGATCAAGATGTTGGGTGTTTCGATTGGTTGTGCGAATTGGTGTTGTTTGAGTCGGCAGGTAGGGAACTTTGTGGATAGAGAAGCTAAGGCTAATTGGTCGACTGTGATGTTGATTTGAGGGGTCGAAGCTGCAGATCTCTGGTTTGTAATTGTGGTGTTGTGGGTCGGTTATGGTAATGTGTGCTGTGGGTGCGATGTTTTGTATGGTGTTGTGGTTTGGTGCAGTGCAGTGCTTTGTGCATTGGTTGTGTGCGTTAGTGGTGCAATGATGTGTGTTGTAGGTGTGGTGTACTATGTGTGGTAGTGTGGGGGTGGCTCTGGGAGTTGTGCACCGATGAGGTGGTGGTGCTGACAGGTTGTCGTGAGGTGGTGGTGTTTTTATGCGATGTGTTGATTTGTTTGAGATAGTGTTGTTGTCGAAAGGTGGTGGCGGTTCTGGTGGCAACGGTGGCGTCTGTGGTATTGATGGGAGTTGTGAGGTGGTGGTCACAAGTGTTGGTTGTGGTCGCAAATTATTTGATTGTTTGTGACCATTAAATTGATTAATATGTGACCGATAAACAATATGCGACCAATAAAAGATAAATTGTGACTAAAAAATAATGTGTGACCTAAAATTGTTAATTTGTGATCGATAATTTGAGACAGTCTGATAAGTCGTGACTTATAATATTTGTGATTTGTGACCTATGAATAATATGTAACTTATTAATTTCATAAATTTGTGATCGATGAAAAAATTGTGACCTATAAATTTTTTTATCGTGATTGAAAAATAATTTGTGATCAATTAATTTATAATTTGGTAGAATTGTCTTAATATATTTAATTAATAAAATATATATTTAATTTATTTATAAATAAAATTTGAAAAAAATTGACGTTTGAAATTCTTAAATTTGAAATGGGTGAAATTTAACCTCTTATTTATAAATTTTTCCCGATTGTGGAAATTACACCTACTCAAAGTTTTAAAATGATCAATTCAAAAATCAAATTTAATATTTTTTATTTCAAAAATCATATAATAATTTAAACTTTTAATATTATAAAATTAATAAATCCACCACCCACTAAAACCCCCACTTTCAAACCCTGAAACGTTTTGATCTCTTTCCCTTGTCTTTCTTCTCCCTCTCCACTCTTGTCGCCTCCTGACGGCGCACCGTCTGGTAAAACGCAACCGCGCTCTGATAACACACATCGCTACGCATAATTGCTCTCTGTACCGCTCTCTCTACTCTCTATACTGCTCAATCGTACTCCGGCAACACACAGTAGTTGCGCACAAGGCGCCGCTGCTCGCGCAGAGAGGCATTGCGCGACGGCATCTTCCGACGATGAACGGGGCTACTGAGGCATTGTTTTTGGGAGTATTTTTGGGGTTTGGTGGTGGTTTTTGCCTTATCCTATTGGCTTAGGGTCATTGTGTGTTTTTTGTTGGTAATTGTTGGTTGGTAATGATGGCGATAGTGGTGGTGGTTTTGGATCTATGGTTTTACACTGATTTGGTTACTTTTGTGGTTTACCACCGGTTGTTTTACTTTTGATTATGGATATGTGGTTTGCGGTTAGTGGTAGAGGTGGTTTTTTTGTTGTCGATGGTGAAGGTGGATTTGGCGCTTTGGGCGGTGATGAGGTGGTGTCGTAAACAGTTGTACTGTAGGTGATGTTGGTGGCAGCAGTGGCGGAGGTGGAGTTGGACGAAGAGTATGTATGACGAATAAATTAGTTAATATGTGACTTATAAAAAATATGTGATTAAAAAATGAGATTATGACTCACAATTTATGAAGTTGTGATTGAGAAATAGTTAGTGGACCAATTAATTTGATAATTTGTGACCATTAAATATTGTGACTTCTAAAATTTGTGATTTTGTGATCGATGAATAAATTGTGATATATAAAATTTTTTATTTGTGACTGAAAAATAATTTATGATCTACAAAATTTTTTATCTGTGAACTACATATATCTTTGAACGAGAAATAATTTTTAACCAATTATTTCGATAATTTCTGATCAAATTGTATAGAATTGTGATCATAATATAGTTAATTAATAAAATATATTTTAATTAATTATTTCATAAATAAAATTTAATAATATCTGATTTTTGAATTTTTAAACATTTCATTGTTAAACCCTTAGATATAAAATTTTCCGATCAGATAAGTTAATTCGAACCCATTACGTCCTTGAATTGGGCCTACATGCATGTTAGTTGGTTCTGTCTCGTTCATCCATTTTGACACACCATCTTTCTAATGTTAGTTTGATGATGGATCTAAAGCCCGAAACTTGATTCGGTGATCAAATTGGTATAAACAAACCAACTCTTAAACTATGTAGAAAAATTATTGCTGATTCTCTTGGAAACTAGAAAACAATATTACAAGATGTTTAACTGGGATATATGATATCAAAGGCAATGACAACTAGATGAGGGGACTTGAACTCCTACTCCCTTCTTATCAAGAAAATTACATGATCAACAGAAACATGACTTTGACTACGAACAATGAATTCGTGCCTTTCCATCATCAAGTTCACCAGCTATGTAGTGATACTACCATAGTCCTGATTCAAATAATCTTGGACTAAGGGGACAAAAAAAAGACAGAAAAAAGAATGAAATTACTGTTAACATTCCAATCTTCCCATCGTGTTATTGCATCCTTGAGTCACGAATACAATCTCAAGTACATATAGCCCCTATTTGGCCTCATTTCGAAAGTTCATTTTTCTTCAAATTCATATTCAATCACACATTATGGGACTTATAATTTTTGTCAATTTTTCAACCACACATTCTTTATTTTTTTATCAAAATTTACTAAAAAATCTGATTTTTAGTTGAACCAAATAGAAATAGTCACAACAAGTAGAAGAATAGCTGGGAATCTCAGCACTTGCTTACCTTGAAAAAGAATTATTAAGCATCTTTCTTTTGAAATATGTTCACGTGTATATTATAACAAGAATTGGGGATTCGAATTTTTACCTAAATTTGATGATCAATTCTAGAATTGAATCACGAATTTTCAGCTTTTTGGATTACGATCTTCCAGTCTTCTAATTGCTAAAAATTGATGCTTCAAACCTCAAAGTCTTCTATAGTGTTCTCCAAAGTCAAGACTATACTGATGGGTGGTCACCTTCTTTTAATTAAATCAAGAAACTAATTTTTGGATTTGACAATAAGAAAATATTATTTTTTTCACTTTTCCCTCTATCCAAATTTGAACCCTATGAAATTATGTATTATGATTCTTGTAGGATTTTTATGTCCATCTAATCTCTATTTATAGAGATAAAAGATGTTCCAGTCTATGTAGAATAATAATTTCAATATCAAATAGGAATCTTAATCAAAATCCAGTATGAGTTTTAATTAAACTCCAAATTCAATTAGTTTACATTTAATTACATATTTAGTCCTAAAACTTCAATTATAATTATAATTAAGTTTACAACTTTTATAGTAATTACAAGTAAGTACAAAAATTTATTGTAATTACAATTAAGTCCAAAACTATTATAATTACCGTAATTAAGTTCAATTACTTTATAGAGCTACCATAGAGACCTAATCGGACATATATTCTCCAAACTCCAATAGTTAGATCTTATCTAGTTGACCCTAGATCACCCAATCTATTTATCAGTCTTTGATTTTTTCACTAAAGGCAAAACACAACTCTCAGAATATATAAGATCACATAATCCAATAAATCTGGAATACTTCCTCTAACCTGCCGTATATGTATTTTATCTCCATCCGAGTTTCGATAATTATGTAAGAGCATAAAAGATCGTTTTGCCCCTAACTTAAGTACCATTTTCTTGAACGGTTTTGTGAACAAATCACAAATATCGAAATTTAGTCGTCGCTAAATATTGAGTTCAGATTTTAACCGTTCAACAGAAAATATTTAAGTAATTACCCTACCCATTTTTTAGGGCGATGGTCCCGATACGAATTCATATTTTCTACTTTGCTAATTCTCAAGTTCCCAACTCATCAAAATATTTGATCAATCAAATTGATCTCACACATTGATGAATTAAAGAACCATTAAAATCATGAAAATATATGCATATCCCTGTGAAGGAATTTAGATGAAATACACAGTAGTTAAGTGAAATTTAACTCTCAGCACGATCATGCTATAGAATTAAACTCGACATGTGGTCCGTTCAATACACTCTGTGTACTAGTGTCACCTTTAACTATTTTTTTGATAAGGACAAATCACCAACCCGAATATCGAATCGGACACCACAACAACCTTCTGGTACAAGGTACCAACCCTTATACATACTTAGTAAATAAATTATTTATAATCAAAATATATGTTGTATCACACAATACTTCTCAATGCAAGTATCCAACTTATATTATCATAAGTTATCATAGGCACTTTAATTTGCATGCTCAATAATTAAATATAATACATATGAAATAAAAATAATTTTATTTAATATAAGAATATCGTTTTCACATCAGCAAAACTATACTACATGGGCACACAACCCAACATGTACAACATGCACAAAAAGACAACTCTTTTACTTGAGAAGTTCTAGCAGGAGCCAAATCCCTAATTTAAAAACTTGCCGAGAAGCAGCTTGAGGTGAGAGAGACGTCCATACAGAAATAACAAAAATACATGTACATATACAACAGTATCGACCTGTCTAATGCCAAATAATGCTCCTGTTTCTAAGAGACCTTCGTAAATAATTAATCAATCTGGAAGATCAAAATACATACTACTACTACAAAAGTCCAACTTGAATATTATACCAAGAAAGAAAATCCGTTGCCACTTCTCAATCAGCATGGATCTAAACAGATTCTGGTGCCCAGTCTGAATGTAAATCAAGTAACAGATCATCAAATGTAATATCGAAATCCTCTCGTCTTCCCGGTTTAAGGAAATCAAAATCATGATCAGCTACAGAAGGTGCCTGCTCTACGTGGGGTGAACTACCAAGCATCTTCACATCTGAGTTCTGCAAGTCATTTGATAGATCTGGAGCACGCATAGCACCATAAGTGGATTGCTTTGCTTGACCACCATGTGACGTCAATCCAATCTTGGGCGCTGAAGCATGGTAACTAGTGGAATCCAATGTGGTCAGTAACTCATCCACATCAAACATTTCACCCCAAGAGAAGGCCTCTAATGGATTTTGCCCAGCCTCGGAACTTTCATTGAAATATGTAGGGTCTTCCTTTGTATTGAATCTACTATTTTCAATGCTATCCAAGTGTCGAAGAGGTTCTTCCCTCATTTCCTCCGTCAAAGGTTTCTCCTTTATTTCTGCCTTCACTGCATGACCGGCCTCAACCAGCAACGAATGCTCATATTTGTTTGTCTGTAATTCACCTTCGGCATCTTTGACTTTCATGTTCGAAACATCAGCCTTAGGGCCCATATGGTCTGCCAGAAAAACATCAGAGACACTAGAAGTTATGGAATCGGATGTCAATGTAGCTGGCAATGAACAAAACTCCTTCGTGAACTCGTTCAGCATATGGCAAGTGGGGAAATTAAGCCGAGCACAAGGGCCATACAATACTCTGGCAGCCTCATCATAAGCTATAGCAGCTTCAATCGCACTGTTAAATGTACCCAACCAGAGCCTACTACCTCTGTGAGGCTCTCTAATTTCAGCAACCCACTTACCCCATGTCCTCTGCCTAACGCCTCTGTAATTACAACAAGCATTTTCAGGACCTCCTTTACCTTTCATACATCCTTTCTTTGATCCCTTGGCAGGAGCTTTACACGCCACCTTACCTTCATCATTCACAGAATTGTGTTTGCTGTTGTATTCTTCCCACTTTGCAAGCGCCTCTGCTATATTTTTCGATCCATCCTTTCTACTTCTTGATTTCCTCTTTCTATTGAAGTCCATGGGTTGAGAAACAGGATTAAAAGATTGATCCAAGAGTGCCATCCCTGATCAAAACAAAGAACTGACGTCAGTCACCTTCCACAATTATAAAATCAATTACAGACTTAATAGGAAATAATCTACAAGGTAAACAAATAAGATGATTTTCCCCAGAAATATCAATCAATACTATTATGACCAAAACTGAACGGGAAACCGACTGGTTGAAAATGCACACGACAAATCTCGTGCAACTTTTGAAAAGAGTCAAAGTAGACACTGATGTTACATCATGTTAGACGTAAAATCCCAGTAGCTTGCAATACTGAGGTCGTATCAGTCCTAGATTGATCTTCAAATGACCTATACAATGTGCTAATGGAAATTCAAAA
Organism: Fraxinus cuspidata; assembly: GCA_903798385.1. Classification (NCBI taxonomy): domain Eukaryota; kingdom Viridiplantae; phylum Streptophyta; class Magnoliopsida; order Lamiales; family Oleaceae; genus Fraxinus; species Fraxinus cuspidata. Next base: position 10,481 of record CAIGRP010027814.1, on the reverse strand, counting down.
TCCCAGCATCAATCAAATACTTCAATGTCCCAAAATACTTTTATTTTGTTCGCGCAACAGAGAGACGCTCTAACTGACCAATCCGCAAACAGCAATATTTCTCTTATATAATAAGGAAAAGAAGCTGACGCATGCCCAGTCTTCACAAATAACCCCAATTACTAAGCAAACCAAATTTCTTCGAGGCCAAGAAACGAAAGCAACTAATCAAACTATTCTTTTTCTATTAAATAGAAATCCTCCTTCAACACCAACTATAAATACTCTAACAAGTAACTTTTACAAATCGTTTACCAACAAGAAGAAAAACCTCCTCACAGAATTCAAGCCCACAAAATGGGCATTTCCCTCCCCTTTTTCTTCCTTTACACTCCCAGTCTATCTTAAATAACAAATCGCAAAAGCATATGCCAAATCAAAGAAAAAATCTTCAAAACAGGGCAGAAAGAACACTTAAAATGAAAAGCCCACAAAACCGAATTGCATCCATACCTCAGAACAAATTTAATTGAGCTTCCCCCTTTATCTCTGTAGTTAATTTTTTCTGGGTTATACAAGTAAGCTTTCGAGAGTTTTCTAGATGATTTTGATACAGATATGAAGAGTATCTAAAGAAAAATATTCTCATACAGCTGCAGCGATACTTATAGCCTTCTCTAGATATTTTATTGAACATATCCAGAGGCCTGTATAGATTAATTTTTCAGAGTGATGACGTGTCGATTTCTTAGTCGAGCGATGTGTGTGATCCGTGATGTCACTAAGCTCCCCGATCCACACGTTTTGTTGGTGGTACCGTTTTCTTGGTACCGAAGTAATTTCCCTTTTCAATGCAAACCACTCAACAATAATGTGTAATGCGCAGGTTCGAGCCCACTGCCGTTACCGCAAGTTGCACACAAACATCTTTACCTTATTAACATTTTTTTTATTACTGCGACTACTAGTAATGGCTAATGGAATATTAAAATTTAAATAAATACATTATTTTATTTAATCACCGGTAAAGGATTATCAAATATTAGGAATCTTTTAATACCTTTTTTATTTTATTTTTTTGAATATTCTGATTTGAACGATATTCTAATTCTTGATAATATCATTGTTAAAAAATGGGCAAAAATAAATCATGATAATTTTAGAAGCCGAAAAAAAATATCTACAGAGAGAAAAAATCTTAGAGCCCATGAAAATATTTCCAAATGTTGACACGACCTAACAAAAAAGATATATGTGTGCCACATTGATAAGATTTGGATTATACATACAAAATTATTTGATAAGATTTGGATTATACATACAAAATTATTATATTTAAGATCATTGAATTTCTTCAACATAATGCACAAATTATTTTTTAATTTTTAATGGCCATCCTGGGAGAATTTTTTTTTGTGAGAATAAAGTTCGTAGTTTCACTTTCGATAATGCTAGTGTTGATAATAATTATATCTAACAATTGATTAACAAACGCGAGCGTTGTATTTGTCATATTATTTCATTTTACAACGTGACCTTAAATACATTGCTCCACGGTTATAAAAATAAATAAATAGAGAGGCTATTGGTTTTATTACTATCTTCACATCTCATAAACAAGCATTTACAAATGTATGTGCACATTTGCAACGGACATAGGTAATAGGTAGAATTCTACATATCTCATGCACAATCTTCCGTACATCATGATACGATTATTATTAATTTCTATAATAGTAGACATTTATATGATTTTGATTTAAATCCTAATGACGGGCTGATTGCTTTTAATTGCAAATACAGGGTTATTCTTTTTTTTTTTCATCTTTTTTTTTTGTCACGGAGATAAAATTTTGAAAATATTGGGAGCATTTATCTATGTTATTCTCTTTAATTAGTTACAGTTATGGACTCTCGTATTAACTTATATGATTGTAAAGGTATTGTCGAATAATTTTTTCGTATTTAGCATTTGATCTCCCCATTTTTTGTGATATAGAAAATACTTTACTATATAATTTATGTTCCCAATATGTTGTCACACAAGCTAGGAACATTGATCTACCTCCCACTGTTCTTGAATTTGATTATTTGTTGATGACCACGTATGGACCTATAAGTATGATGACCATGTGGAATTCATCGTCTTTTCATTTTACTTCTAGTTCTAGAACTGAATGAAATGAAAATTCCCGTTGAGTTGGCTAGATATTTTTCTTAATATATTTTTATATTATTAGCGTGTTAAATCAAGAAGAAATAAAAAATGATCTTCTAGCATGTCAAATAAATGAACAACACGATAATATCTTCGATGAAACGTGATCTAATAACATCTACAATGTCAATGTTTTGTTGTAGGGGTAGGGATAGGGGTTGTGTCAGAAGAAAATATGCTGGTGGAAATAAGATATATTTAAGGCTCTAATGGGACCAACAAGGTTAGACTATTGAATTCACTATAGGATTGCTAATGTTTCAGCAATTACAATTTTGACGAATTATTATACGACTAAATATTTATACCACAATTTTTAATAGTTAGACCACATTTTAATTGCATGAAAAGGTTTATAATACTATTACATTTATGTCTCAAACTTTTTTTTTCATCGTATTTTTATTCTTAAATTAATATAAATTGTTCGTAATTATGATTTCTTTCCAAATTTTTTTTTAAAATAGAGTAAAAAACTCCTTTGTCCATTATATATTTTGAAATAAGCAAAATAAATAATAATTCAAAAAATGCAATTAAATATTTTACTTTCTTTTTAAAGCAAGTTAACAATAATTTTGAACAAAAACCTTTATTAAGGATAAGATTTTCTGATTAATTAAAATAAGAATGTGATGGAAAAAAATTAAGGATAAGATTTTCTGATAAATAATAATTCATATATAATTTTAACTTTACTCACTTATCATGTAACAGATTCCAGACCGAAAAAGAATGATGGTTTATGCACCTTCAATTTACCTTTTCAAACACTTTATAAAAATTTTATTTTTCAAATTATTCCGTTTACAAATTTTCGACTATGCTACATTCCGAACAAAATTTAAAAAATTTCCCTTTGAATTGTAAAAAAATATTATTAAAAGAGGTGGATCAACAAATGAAGCCAAAATTTTTTTTATACGAGCTGGCTCGTGCTTAGCTCGTCCAAGATGAGCAAAAGCTAATTGTGTAATGGATAGAGCTGAGCCTACTCGACCCTGACTCATGAACAATGTTATCAAATATTAGCAGTGCAAGAAGAAAAGGAATGGAGGAAGAATTGGAAAAGTAGATCATAAATGAACTGAAGAAATATTCAACGGCTAAGATTTCTCCAACCTTATTCCTCTTGATATATCTCTTTCAATTTTCGGATAAGGAGAATTGCACCGCTGACCTCAATCTATTGCCTCAGTAGTACTTTGATCCTCAATGTTTAAAATATTTCAACTTGATCCAAAATCTTTTTTTTTTTTTTTTAAGGATGTTCTAAAATTTTTCACTGCACACTCAATATACAATAATGCGGGACGTCTAATAGCTTGTTTGAGAGAGATTTATTGAAAATTAATTTTCTCTAAAATTATTCGTAACCTTGCATTCATATGTAATTCATAATTTTTCTTACTTTTTAATTACATTTTTTTTAGAAAAATAATTTTTCGCTGAAAAAAAAATCTCCTAAATAAACTTGCAATTATTGTTAATTTATCACATGATCCCAACACAAAATATACTTAACCTATAGAGTTGAAAAGCAAAGAATAACTTTATAATATTATACATACAGAGTCAAGTGAGATTTTAAACAAATTTGGAACAATTCATCATTGAAAACCATAATGACATGATGATATAGACTAGCAATAAGTTGGCCACAAGTGGTGCAATTTTTTCATTTGTTGATAATTTGTGTGCGCGTGCGTGATCTCGCCACCTCTCTCTCCTCCCCATTGAATTAACCACCGCTTTTCCCTCTCTCTAAATCTATCAATAATTTTAAAGGTAATTTTCCCATTTTATTTTCATTTTAATGCAGTTTAGATCTATTGTATATTAATCCATTCTTAATTTCATTCCTGGTATGCACCTCTTGTCATGTTTATCTGTTGTTATTCTATTAAATTGTTGATCTGCGAATTCGTGTAGCTTCGCTATCCAATGCTTACAGAAACGCGTTTTTTTATTTTTATATGTTTATCTACGTCCTTTTTTTGTTGAAAAAAGGCTTCTGTAAATGTGTTTTTGTTTGGGTGAATCTATTTTTGTGTTCCGTTGGACTTATTAAATGTATAGTGTACGAGTTAGACGGATATATTAGGATTTGTACGTCACTAGCATTGAGATTTGGATGAAATTTTGTGGATATTTTATTCTTTTTAGCCTATTTGAATTTCTCATGATTTCGAAGTACGTGAATTTCGTGGATTTACAGCTACTTACCGCGTTAAACTTTTTATGATGTAGATTGTGGTTATTAATTAATCCAGAGGAAGAAATTCTCATAATAATTATTAAGATAACATCACAATATTGAACCGGGAGTTAATTAACAGATTACGAGGATTTTGGCTGGACGATTATTCTCTGACCAGGATTACATTATAAGGTCTATTAAATTCTGAGAAGTAGAGTGCTATGACCTATGAGGCATGGCTACTTTCCATCTCATTCGAGATGCTTTGCTTATTTCTCGTTACATGGTTGGATTTTTACTATGGGCATTGTAGTTCTCATTTAGACATCTTCACTTTATAGAGGGTGCTATAGATTTGATATCAATTGTCTGGTTTTCAGAATTAAAAAAAGTAAAACGAAATTAGATCATTATTAAATGATGATAAAGGACATCAGCACATATAATGGCAATCACATCATTTTATTTTTTAATTTCTGTCATGATTTGGAGGTAGTCTTCATTCATCTCATAGTTATATTGAAATTACAGATTTAGTTTCAAGGGTCTTCAATAGTAAGATGATCAAACATTGCTTCTTTAGATTTTTTCGTGTAATATTTACAAGAGCATCTTTCGTTATTTGCTGTTTTCAAGTATTCATACTATTCACATGTGTATGAATATTCCAAATGTCAATTAGCACAAATTTGTTCAAAAATTAATGTAGCAGGATCAGGAGAAAAGTAAAATGATCGCTTGATTCAGACGAGAGACTGTTAGAAATGAAACCTTTATCATTGTTCTTTATCTATCTTCTTTTCAATCATTTTTACGTAATTTTCCTTCATCTAACATAGGCTTCTTGAAGTTGCATTGTGATAACTGGTTTGTAGCATCACAATACTTTTGTGTTTTTAGTTACATATTGCATTTCATGTGTTTCATTCTCACTTGATGGTTATAATAAAGTTTAACAGTTTTCTCTGCTGCTGTCACCTTGGCTCGTGTCTGGTTTTTATTGTAGTCAATTTTTAATGTTGCGGCTTTTTCGTAATAATCTTTTCTGCATGATTTTGAGTCTATGACACCACCTGTCTTCTGATTCCAATCTAATATTTATAGTCCTATGTTGGTGTCTTTTCTGATACATTGTGTTGATTGGGCCTCTCTGTTTATGCATCATAAACTTACCTTGTTTTCAATCTGGATCATAAAAATGAAATAAAACATGACGTACTTAACGAAGCTGTATATCCACAGAAAGTAGCATAAGATGGCAGAAGAAGATGACATTCAGCCACTCGTGTGCGACAATGGGACAGGCATGGTTAAGGTATAATTTGAAGTTTATTTATCCTTAAAATTACAAACCTGCTTTGCTGCCCTGATTTTGCCCATGTTCCCAATATTTGAGTTTGAAGCAAGAGTTTAACATGTTCTAGGCTGGATTTGCTGGAGATGATGCTCCGCGAGCTGTGTTCCCTAGCATTGTTGGTCGCCCCCGTCACACTGGTGTGATGGTGGGTATGGGACAAAAAGATGCATACGTTGGAGATGAAGCTCAGTCAAAACGTGGTATTCTAACACTGAAGTACCCAATTGAGCATGGTATTGTAAGCAACTGGGATGACATGGAGAAGATATGGCATCACACTTTCTACAATGAGCTTCGTGTTGCCCCAGAAGAGCACCCAGTTCTCCTAACCGAAGCACCTCTCAACCCCAAGGCTAACCGTGAAAAGATGACTCAAATTATGTTTGAGACATTCAACACTCCTGCTATGTACGTTGCTATTCAAGCTGTCCTTTCCCTGTATGCCAGTGGTCGTACTACTGGTGAGCATTTTCCGCACTTCAATTAATTTGTGTTTTCCATTATGATATCAAATTGTAGAAGTTTCTAAACAGTGGGCTTCAAAAGTCAATATATTCCAACTTTCAATAAAATTTAGAAAGAAAATAGGAAATCGTATATAAGCTTTAACTTGATTCCCCAAATTCAAGAATCACTCAGTTCTTTATCCATTTTTAGGACTGGGGTTAGAACTTATATAGGCTGTCTTATCTTAAGAAGTCTGTTTTTGTTATTTATGCTCAAGTTTCAACTAGTCAAAATGTTGATTGATCGTCCTTAATATAAATCTGCTTGTTGACATGCTATAGTGCTTCCTGCTCAGGTATTGTGCTGGATTCTGGTGATGGTGTCAGCCACACTGTCCCAATATATGAAGGGTATGCCCTTCCGCATGCCATCCTTCGTCTTGACTTGGCTGGTCGTGACCTAACTGATCACTTAATGACAATCCTTACTGAGCGTGGTTACTCCTTCACCACCTCAGCAGAGCGGGAAATTGTGAGAGACGTGAAAGAAAAGTTAGCTTATATTGCACTTGACTACGAGCAGGAGCTCGAGACTTCAAAGACAAGCTCTGGGGTAGAAAAGAGCCATGAGTTACCTGATGGACAGGTGATTACCATTGGTGCTGAGCGTTTCCGATGCCCTGAAGTCCTTTTCCAGCCTTCAATGATTGGAATGGAAGCAGCAGGAATACACGAGACCACATACAACTCCATCATGAAGTGTGATGTTGACATCAGGAAAGACCTTTATGGCAATATTGTGCTGAGTGGCGGTTCTACCATGTTCCCGGGTATTGCTGACAGAATGAACAAGGAAATTTCAGCTTTAGCTCCAAGCAGCATGAAGATTAAGGTGGTTGCACCTCCAGAAAGAAAATACAGTGTGTGGATTGGAGGCTCCATTTTGGCATCCCTCAGCACTTTCCAACAGGTTTGTATTACCATTACCCGGTAATGGATTGTTTATATACACGATAGTTTGATGCACAAATTTTCTAAGGGAAGAATCTTTGTCTATGTTTTGTGCAGATGTGGATAGCCAAGGCCGAGTATGATGAATCTGGTCCATCAATTGTGCATAGAAAGTGCTTCTGATTGGCCAAAGAAAACTACTTCCATTTACGGGTCAGAAATGCAGCTTGCAAAGTTTTATTCTAGCTTTATTTCCTATATTCTTTTTTGTTCGCATATCGGGGTCGAGGAGTTATTCCTGGACATTCCTATTCTTTAGTTTTTATACGATTTGACTAGTTTTCAACTTCTTTTATGCTAGTCTTTAGCACCCTTTTATTGGGCAATGATTGAAATTGGCATATTTTTTGTTGGTATAGAAAATTTATTTTGTATAAATCTTGAGTGCTTGGTTTACTTCAGGGAGAAAGCAGGAAAAAATATACAATTCTTGTGAAATTGTATTTTTATTGGCTATTAAGTTCCTAAACTATTATATCAGTAGCACGCACTGTAGTCCCAATAGACGAAATACGTCCAATTGACTCCTAAATGGTGTCAGTTGTAGTGTCTATTTTTAAGTCAATAGACAAATTCCATCTAATGGGGACTGGAATGTCACTAAAATCACATATATGAGAATAGACAGAGACGGAATGGAGGAAACCTAGAAGGTTCTCAATCTCAAAATGGTATATGTAAAGTTACAATGTGGACTCTATAGTATTTTATATTGACAATGCTATCTGCTATGCTAGCCGATTTAAACAAGATTTGGTGAAATATAAATAAGAAAGTTACATTTCTTGTTTATAGATCCGCTTGAGCTAAATAGCATTAATCATAAATATGCAACCAGAAAATATTATATGCATACTTTTAAGCAAATATCATAAAGAATTTCTTCACCCTCGACATAAGGCGACTCAAGTATCATGGTAGAAGATATAAATGTCTTGTTAACCTTTACATGGGTTGCCCTGTGTACTTGTTATGTAACGTCTTGGATAGTTGAATTTATGTTACATTTACTGTTGAATTATTATAATTGAGGAATGATCTAATGAGCGCCGGTGTTCATCTTATGCTAAGCACATATGATATGTTATATTAATTAATTGATGGAGAAAGATTTGGTGGGTCTCAACATTTGAATTAAATTTATTATCCACCAATAAATTAATATGATATGTGACCAGTGGTTGGTAGATGAGCGCATGTGCTCATTAGATCATTCCCCTATTATAATTATCATAGTCACGACTAACCATATTCGTTGCAGTGGAATGTAATTGGATGCTTTAAGCGATCAACATGCCTAGTAGTTCTAAATTTAACATAAATATAATTTTCATTAAGTTTAAAGTTTATCATATGATATATTTTTATTACACTTTATGCATATAATTAGATTTGCAGTCTAAACATTTTATTGTAATCATTAATTTTTCATATTAGGTAGATAGATTCTAATTATGTTAATTGATACCAATTTCGGGATGAAATTTGGTTGGAGTCAAATGAGAAGTTTCAATAGTTTATTAGCACGAAAGGAGTAAATTAATAGGGTCAAGTAATGGTCTTTCTATAATCATCAAAATAGCAAAATTATGGCCATAAAACATTCGGCTCCTAAAGGTCAAAAAAAAAAAAAAAAAACCTCACTATACATCTCTCTTAAACTAAATAAGTTCAACCACAAAAGACTTCATTCCTTTAATGCGTATCTTCTACCTGCTGGAATTCAAAGTTTCATCATAAGGTACAAAATTATACTAATTTATATATTGCATATTATAATTAACTAATGTATTATTTTTCAAATTATGGGAATGATTTCATATGATTACTTTATGTTCACTGTCTCGCAAAGCTGTATTATACATATAAAATCAAGCAGAACACTATTTACCTTCAACGCCTTAAAAGAGTCGTTACGACAAGCCATTTAACAGGCAGAGAGATGCTGATGCTGCTGCTGCTGCAACTAGCACTTCGAATCGAATGAAGAGGCTCAAATTTTCAAACGATAGTTGAGTCGAAAGGATTTGCATGAAGTGTAATACTTGTGTTACCAGAAATCGAAAGTGAAAATAAGTTTTAGAAAAGACAATAACCCCAGATTTTGTAAATGATAACATAGCAATCGCCATGTTTTCTCTTATACCAAGTTTAACCAAGAGTCGCGTTGTACTCAAGTTATGTTATAGAAACTTCATCATCACATAGTAACGTTCATTTTTCGTTGAATAGAAAAGGGACAAAACCAAGTAACATCATATTTACAACACTGGCAATATAAGTTTAATCGAAGGGAAAGGAGTGAAACTTTGAGAATTGTCATCGAAACACTGTTAGCATGTTCTCCAATACTGTAGCATTTCCTTTTATTTAATAAACATAAATGATTATTACGGTATCGAAAAGTCTTCGTTACTAAGAAAAGAAATAAATAAAAGATTTCAAACATTTTTTATATAAACTTTTAGTAGCGATTCAAATATTTAAATTTGGATCGTTACAATAAGTAAATCTACAATTTGAATATAAAACATAATTCTACACATATTATAACAAATTGGAAACGGTAACGAGCAAACAGCAAAGTCAGTGCAATAAAAATTTATAAAAACTGATTTTGACACAGCTTTTTCAAAATTAATTGATTACTCAATTAATTACTTAGTTAAGCCAATTTAAGCTATGGGCTTAGCAAACAGACCTTATTTGATACAAACGTGTCCTTAATTTGCAGTTCACGAAAATTCCAAATAATGCCAAAAAATCATGCATGTCACATTTATTAAATAAATAATAAAATGTTAATTCCAATAACATAGCTTAACACAGGCCGTAATTTATAACCAAATAAATCATGACTTAAATTTCTAAATAAAAATCCTTATGAAATAAATCAAAGATAATGTTGAAATTAAAAATATTTCACCAAGTTACACCAGATTTGATTTATAAATTCCAAACATCTTGACACCGCGACTGCATATCATTGCTTGCCAACCAACAACCCGTTCTAACCTGTGAAGAGTATGGAAAAATTGTGAATATATGAGAATACTCAACATGACACGAGATAATGTTACAATTTCGAATAAAAGTATTAAATTGTGCGACAAATATACCATACCATCATATCATATCTTTAGAAATAGGTAAGAGTTCAATGCATATCATCTCTTTGATAAGAGTTCAATGCATATCATCTCTTTAGAAAAGTGGAACTGTATCTTCAGATGAATTCGTGTGTTTTAGAAAAGTGAAAAACGAGATATA
>CAIGRP010027811.1:0-10182 GCA_903798385.1 Fraxinus cuspidata | reverse complement strand
TAATATTACTTCCTGGTCGCACGATTTATTTGTCGTATGAATTTTTTGTGAAATACATCTTGAGAATGATCTAATGTGTGGCACTCGTTGTCCCTTGTGGTTCAGATCAAGTTTATCATGTAAGAGTAGAAGATATTATAATATGGATCATGTGTCGTCCATGTGGGGTGACTCAACCCACAAGTTATTAAAGTGAATTGAAATGAATGGTTTGAAAAGAATTCAAACTCATAACTTCTCTCAAATCCCACCAACTTTCAAACTTTTATATAACTTTCATAACTTTGTCTGGTGAAAATTCGTACGGAAAATATCACCAACATTGAAAGGCAACTAGAACCACTATTTTGGTATGAAAACTTACAAAAATTGACATTTAAGTTGTGACTAATAATCCCCTTCCATTGTGATCGGAATTGAGAGGGTTAATTTCATTTGTGGCCACCCAACTTTATAATTTGTGTCACCATGGCCATCGAACTTAATTTTGTTTCACCATAGCCACTGAACTTTATACTTAATGTCACCATGGCCACCTAAGTTAATTTTATTTCACCAAGGTCATTCAATTGCATATAACGTTTCACTATGGCCACCCAATTTCATATAATATTTCACAATGGCCACTCGTCTTCTTTTTACTATTTTCTTTAAATTTTAAAAGGGGTAAAACTGTAACTTTGCATTATATATATAAAAAATAAAATTTAAAAAAACATTTTTTTATTTTAAAGAATATTTTTTTTAAATAACTTTTTATTTTATTTTATTTTTTTAAGTAACTTATTTTTAAAATGTTTGTTTAATAAGTTTTTATTTTATTTTATTGTTTTAATTTAATTTTTTTAATAAGTTTTTATTTATTTTTTTAAAAAAAGTTTTTATTTAATTTTTTTAAAATTTGTTTTTTATATATAATGTAAAATTACCGTTTTACCCCTTTTAAAATTAATGAAAATAGTGAAAAGAAGTCGAGTGACCATTGTGAAATGTTATATAAAATTGGATGGCTATAGTGAAACGTTATATATAATTGAATGGTCTTGGTGAAATAAAAATAAATTGGGTGGCCAAGGGGACACTAAGTATAAAGTTCAGTAGCCATGGTGAAACAAAATTAAGTTCGGTGGCCACGGTGACACCAATTATAAAGTTAGATGGCCACCAGTGAAATTAACCCAAATTGAGACTATTGAAATGCAAGAAAATTGTAGATTTGAAGTTTAAAAAGCAAGGTGACTCGACCAGTCAAAAAATCTTGGAATTCATCATTTCAAGTAAGTATCTTAATTCGAAATTCATGTTAAAATATGCTACAAATTACTTTAGTTCGGCTATGAGACAGACAAAAATCCACTTCAATGGTAAATCCCGACCATTGAATAAGATAGACAAAATTGTCTTCACGGGCATGATTTTACATGTGAAACACTGCCTAATCAATAAGATAGACAAAATTGTTAATAAATATGTTCGCATAGTACATATTTCTAACCCGTCAATCGTCACTCTTTCTCTTCTTCTTTTTCTCTTTCTTTTTGCTGGTGGTTTCAACTTCTTCACAAGGCTCAGAGTGCTTTCTCTTCTTTTTCTTCTTCTCTTCTGCTTCAACATTGACTTCTGCATTTTGTACCTCAGCATTCTCAGTTATATGCTTCTTTTTCTTCTTTTCCTTTTTACTGGCTGCCTCGTCTTCAGGTGCTGCCCCACCCACATCATCATTTGACACAGCAGCAGCCTCTTCAGCATCAGACTTCTTTTTCTTCTTCATCTTCTTTTTCTCTTCATCAGCAACAAGAACCTCGTTGCCAGCTTCCCCATCTGCTTCATTCTTTCTCTTTTGGTTCTTTTCGTCAGTTTTCTCAGCCAATGGCTCAGTCAGTCCAAGAAGGGAATCAGCTGAAGGATTGTAAGTCTGCACACATGATAAAGTTAATTTAAGACAAGAATGGAAATTTTATAGCGAGAAACAGTTGAAACAAGCCAATGACCTTGGCAGGTGTGATCAATCCGCCTGACCCCTTGCGATCCTTGTCGTAGAATTCTATCTTAGGTTTGCCTTTAGCAGGTCCAGCAGAACGACTGAGTTCTCTGCCTTCCAAGTTCCTTAACCGTGCTTCAAGCTGTAGAAATTGAGTGAGAAGTCAAAAAAAAAAAGGAATAAATAGGATGAGTGAAATTTTATCATAAAATAGGAGTCACATACCTTGGCTCTATTTTCCAATCCCATGGAGTTATCTTCACCATCTCCAAGGGCATCATATCGAATAGCCAATGCAGTTTTGGCAGCTAGAGACCGTGAAATTTTACCCTTGTGTTTGGGTGCTGCCTGACCAATTAAAGATGCGTGATATATAAGACCATATTTTGGAGTTGCGTGCTTAGTCTTCAGAGCTCTGAAGAGAGCCTTTTCGGCACCAAGTATCTGAACAGTACTTCCAGGTTGCTTTGCAAGATTCAATAAGCTGCCTCCATGAGCAATAAGGCGAGCACCAACAAGCTCTCCAACTAGAGCGGTGAGGTTTGGGGCAATGGTGTTCATCCTACTTTTTAAATAATCATACAGTTGAGCTCTATATTCTGCAAGTGAGAGAACTTGGTTGCACAGATCTTTAATATTCTCCAAATCAAGGTCACTAACTTCAGTTCCCATGGAAATCATGGATGCTTCTTTCAGCTCTGTCTCCACTTCTTCTGGGAGTATCTATGAACAGTTTAAGAGCATATATAAGAATTAACACTATATATTTTACAAAGGAAATTGGAATAAGAAAATGGAAAAATTTTCATGCTCTCCCAATCTGCTGCCCAAGAGAACAAATAATGTGCAGAAACGTGAAATTTTACCCAGTTGATAAAAGTTACAATCTGAAAAGAAATGCATCCATTCCTGCTCAAGTGTGCTATGCCTACATGTATACTGTATACCAGGTATGTCTTGCATGAACTTGTTGATAAAACCATAAGGTGGACCAGCAATATTTAAATGTATTCATGAGTAGCTGGTCTATGGCCCTTCGAGTTAGGGGACTTTTAACTAAAACCTAGCAGCAACTCTTCAAATGAGGATCCACGTTAAACTAAAGTCTTCCACTTTTATTTGCAAACAAAAAGATCATGCAACCCAGTAGAGGCTTCAATTTTTAAAGCGAATCAGCTAGACAAAATTGAGACACTAATGGAGATTTGAACCCGTGTATCACAGTTCTCATACTGGTAGAATTATAAGTTGTCACATGGAATGAACATTTTCTAAGTAAAATGAGAGGACAGACAGGGGAATAATAAAGAGACTAAATTTCTACCTCTGAGAAGTCAAGTTTTGCAGCATATGTGCGGTTACCCATCAACTTAACAATCTTGGCATAAAGAATGTTGTCTTGTACAATCTTGGCAAGCTCTGGAAAGTGCCAGCCATACCATTCTCTAACCCTCATTGCGTATGTGTTTAGCTCTTTGTCAAGGTCATCCAACAAGCTAATGGCTTGTATGATCATAGTATCAACCTAGTATGACCACGAACAGGAGCTCACGGATTAACAATTCAAATGATAATGGTACTTAAAGCAACAGTCAACCTTTATTAGTTTTTATTTTGTTTTCATTCTTCCACCAACAATATATATATATATATATATATATATATATTAATCATTTAGTGAGAAAAGTATAGTTAACTACCAAAGAGCACTAACTAGAAAATGGCAAATAAAACGACCAAAGAGACTCCTGACTCCATAGAATGACCAAAAAAAGAACAATATTATTTAGAATAACACCATACTTCAAGCTTAATTATATTGATTCTCACTCTTAACAAAATGAATTGACTTGTAAAGAGTGAAAGCTCCGTAAAGGAAAAAACTGAACTTTTATCTGACAAGTGTAACCAACCAACTGCCATTTCAAATTTACCAGACAAAGAATTACGACACTATGTACTAACTTCCATATTATTTTACAATATTAGCAGCATAACTTCTGTTAATTTGAGTTCCGATTGCAAGAAAAATAAGAATAGCAACTAATCAAGATCTTTTACCAATTAGTAAAAAGTAAAGTTTTGTTCCTTGCTACAGGCCATCATTGCAATGCATTTTGTAAAAGCTCGATTTGAGAATTTTGCCAACAGCCATCATAAGAATTGAAATTTTGCGCGTCTTGACAATGTGTGCATGCAATAGCAAGGATCTCTTAAAGATGTCGATAACTTCTATATACCTTTCATCATAAGGTCACTTCACTTTTTACCTTTTGTTTTCTTATTACAAAGTGATGTAAGGTTGAAAGCATCTATGAAATAAAAAGACTAAAGAAAAACTACAAAATAATTCACCTTGTCAGGACTGAATTTCAACTTGTATCTTGACAGGCTGTGAGATAAACCCAAGCTCATTGGAGCCAAATCTTGAGAAGCAAGACCAGATATAAGTTCAGTCAATTGACTTCTCACCCCTCTCATCAGTTCCATGACAGCATTGTTATGGACACATTCAATTTGCTGCAAGGCATTAAACGATTAGCTTAGCTTATTGGGAAGCTTAAGTACTGTATGCTACAACTTAACCGCACGTCATGTTTTCAATAGATCAGTGTAAACACACCAGTTTCTCCTTAATTGCATTTCCGAGTTTAGAGTCAGCCACCGCTAAAATATCATCTTCACAATGAGAACGGAGGAATTTGCGAAGACCTTTGCTGGGTTTGCTATCAATCAGTAAGGTAGCTGCTGACAGCGCCTCTGATGTGTTCTCAAACTTGGAAAAAGCCTTTAGCTTGACAACCTATTGGTAATATAGAGCCAATGGCTAAGTAGACCGATAAACAAAGGGCAACATTACAAATACATAGCTGTTTACTACTTAAAAAGCGTCCTTACAGAAAAGTTCTCATGACGTTTAAACTTGAACTTTGACATAAAAAATGAAACAGCTATGAGTTAGTAACTATAATCAACACAGAGGCAGAGAAGAAAAATCATCTGCACCCCCCCCCCCTGGTTCTTTTATCATTTTTCCACAGGCTGAAGCGAAGTTGAATATGCATAAAAAAATAATAATAATCCAGCCTGCTAATGCAATAAAATCAAATTTGACAACCATATATATGCTATTAAAAAAGGAATATGAGCCCAAAAAGTAACTCCAACTATTATCCAGTAACATTAACAATTCCATACACAGTTATATTGACGGATAAATACAAATACATTAAGAAAAATTACCTGTCTAGCAGAATCAGCAGTAGAGAACTCCTTCCACAAGTCCTGTAATACAAGCCAAAAAAATCATCATCAAATCACTCATACATCAGAGCAACGAATTATGAAGTTGCAACAACGAAGGAAACGGGGAGAATTAAAAAATAAAAAAATTACAAAGAAAAATACCTCAACTTTGGATAGCTTGCCTTCATCCAAGACTTTGAAAAGAGCAAAACCCGCTGGGGTTTCGAACAGCAGTAACATTCTTCTTGCTCTAAACCGTCGACCAGTCGACGGCAACCAAAGTCACAGCTTTCCTCGAGCTAGGTTTTGGGGAAAAAAAAACAGCAGGGGTTTAAGAATGTAAAGAGTCAAGAGTTTTGTACATATATATATATAGTACGGTACTCTGCAGCCCTAGATGATAATTTATAAGGTTTAGTAGTATTTCAATAATTATTACTCTTTTAACTACAATTGTTTTGGCCCGTGTAATGCACGAGTTCTATTGTTTTTAAAATAATGTTAGCGTTGAATATGCATTCAATGAAATTAGCAAAATGAACTTTATTTAACAAAGTAAATTTACATATGATATATTGTCTGATGATGCCTCTAACGATCTATACTGAAATGTTATGATAGGCTAAAGTAAATTAATAGAATGGATTGTGCTAACATTATAATCGATGTTGAACACAGTCCAAGTTTGATGGGAAGGTCAGATGTATCCAGCTGCCACAATTGTAGCGTGGAAGTAGGACATAATATGTAATCATTTTTGGATTAGTATCATTTGAGTTTGTAGAATAACTTGGACGTTCTGCATCGCTTATTTTTTATAAATGTTAGTAGTTCTTAATGATCGAGTTGTAGTATAGAGTGTCTTCTAGCTGTAGTTGAAAAGTCATTAGGTTTTTGTAATGTTTGGTGTTTTAATATGGTGCAATAATATTGTTGAAAAACTATTTGATTTTCTGTAAATAAAAGCTACCAGCATCTTGTTTTATGTAAATAAAAACGATTTGGAAAACTATGTGTTCCAGTAGCAGTTACCAGCATCTTGTTTTCAATGTGTGTTGTAGGAATGCCATAGATGGAGACATAGCAACTATGTGTGTCACTTGTTTAATCGAATGAGGTTTTGGGAAGCAAAAATACTATTTCACTGGTTTATATTGAAATTAGGCAAGAGATAAAAAAGAAACAAGAGCTTAGTGCATGGAAAGGCCTTCTAGCTGCAATAAAAAATACCAAAAGCTATCTTTCTAGCCTTTAATATTTCAAACACCTAAAATCCTTTTGATTTTTTCACTTTCATCCCAAATGATTATACATTAACTACTAAAGCTTAAAACTAAATTACATGGAACATTTGTGTAATTGTGGCTTTATCTAACAAAAAAAAAAAACCTAGATGTAGATATGATGAAATTAAAGTAGTAAATATAATTTACAGAGAAGAGAAGATTGCATGTACCTCCTTCACATTGGGCAAGATCCATGTGTAAGCAGCCAAGTATTAATGCAAGGTAGGTGAAACAAGTGGTGGCATTGAGGTAAACTTTAAACAATTTTCCCGACCTGGAAATCGTGAATGTTTAGAAGATGATGCCATGAGATTTTCTTTGCAATCAGTTGAATTGATCAATAAATGATTCATTATTAGTTGTGATTAATAGTACCTGAAGACAAACTAAACAAGAGACTCTCCACAGAAGTATCAACATTTTTATCTCACCAAATACAGTATACACCCAATGCCATATTCATCTGATTGCCATAAAATGAGTGAAAACTCAAAGACCTTGATTGAGTAAACATCACCAGAAATAGTGCCAAAAGCAGCCCCTCTAACAAGCCCACTTTTAGTCTCCTGCCCGATTAGAGCTCCGATCATTGTTCCTAATGAAATACATACAGCTATGGAGGAAGAAACCAAAAATCCTTCTTTAGTTTTAATAAAGAATACCATAGAAACAAAGGAAATATCCCCTTTACAATGAGCCTCCCTTCACACAACTTATTTAAATAGAATCATGCTACTTTTGATAGTAATAATCCAAAATAGAACAGCTAAACATTCAAAATCTAACAATCCATATTCTGCTCAATCAAAAGCTATTTATTTTTCAATTTTTTACTACGTTCGAAATTGGGGGAGTCTGCAGTTGAAGATATCACATTAATGGAGACCTAAATCAGAATTAAAGCATGTAAATAAATCAAGAATGACATCCATTTTATTAATATGTTGCAATATTGACGAACAATTAAAATCTCTATAGTAGCCAGATTATATAATCACAATATAGAAAGTCATTTGAGTAAGGAAATTTTACCTCTTGCATAGTTTCGTTCATCGGTATTGGAACCTGCCTAAGAAGAAATGCTTTAAAATTCAATATATGTACACAATATATAATGAAAAACAACGATGACACATGCACATATTAGCAAATCAAGCAGTTGCACTGTCTTGACTAAAACTAAGTTAATAAAATCAAACTCAACTTACATTTCTTCATATAGAAACAACCAATCTATTCTGATGCATCCCCTTGATAATTTTACTTGGGTCTCTCATATAAGCAGCCACTTGTTCAATGATATTCTGAAGAAGTGTAAATAGTTAGTTGAGGACTATTGTTGATTTCACTGCACGAGAAAAAAATTGAAGTCTTAAAATTAAACCTGATTAAACGTTTGTGATTTTTATCGTGAGTTTCCCGAATTACCATTAGAAGTCATGTGAGCATCAATGCTTACTCTAAAAGCTTCAATAATCATAGCAACTACAGGTGATGTGGTACCCTACCCAAGCCATGCTTTGAGACTTCTTCATGGGTCACTGTTGCATTTTTTATATTGTAAGGGTACGATATCGTAACAAATAGTATAGTGGATCTTCAAATTCAGACATCGTTCTTACGAAAACTATACTTTAGGACTTTATCTAATTTTTCTTAACTCCTATTTGACAAAAGCAAGTAAATATTTATGATGATTGTAATTATTTTTCTAACTGCTTTTAACTAATTGAAAATATAAAAAATTATTGCAAACAACGGATAATTGGATAAACAAATATATGATATTGAAGAAGTGTAAATAGTTAGTTGTGGACTATTGTTGATTTCACTGCACGAGAAAAAAAATTGAAGTCTTAAAATTAAACCTGATTAAATGTTTGTGATTTTTATCGTGAGTTTCCCGTAATTACCATTAGAAGTCATGTGAGCATCAACGCTTACTCTAAAAGCTTCAATAATCATAGCAACTACAGGTGATGTGGTACCCTACCCAAGCCATGCTTTGAGACTTCTTCATGGGTCACTGTTGCATTTTTTATATCGTAAGGGTACGATATCGTAACAAATAGTATAGTGGATCTTCAAATTCAGACATCGTTCTTACGAAAACTATACTTTAGGACTTAATCTAATTTTTCTTAACTCCTATTTGACAAAAGCAAGTAAATATTTATGATGATTGTAATTATTTTTCTAACTGCTTTTAACTAATTGAAAATATAAAAAATTATTGCAAACAACGGATAATTGGATAAACAAATATATGATANTTCTTACGAAAACTATACTTTAGGACTTAATCTAATTTTTCTTAACTCCTATTTGACAAAAGCAAGTAAATATTTATGACGATTGTGTTTATTTTTCCTATCTACTTGAAAATATAAAAAGATTGCAAATAATGGATGATTGCAAATTCAAATATATGATGAATATTAGGGCATAACAATTTCATATATTGATACCCTAATTTTTAATTCAAGATTCATAACCTAATATAGTGTTCGATCGAATTCTTCTATGGTATTCAATTTACCGTGTCGAGTTCTCATTGAGCATATTTAACTAATTAAATTCAATATTTTTATGCGAATCAATTTTAGTTAAACGAAACACTAGTTATAGGAATTCGTATTATGACCGCAATAATCAGTATACGTATATCTGCACGTTATACTAATTTATCGAATTTAATTATATGGTCTCAATCATAAACTCACCTCTCGATTCATAAGAGACTCAAATAATCATCAAATTATTGATCAGGTAATTTAACGCACTAAATTCATAGGAAAACCAACACATAAATAAATAAATTACAGAAATCTTGAATAAAAAAATTTTAAACATCACAAGTCAACTACATTGTTTTCCTAATATAAAAATTAATTATTCATATTATAAAAATAAAAACACGTAAAAGTGGAAAAATATTTTCAAAAATTGATGAAACGTGAAATTTCTGGTGTATGCCGTCTCTTTTCTTTTCCCTTTCTCTTTTTTTTTTTTTTCTTCTCTCTCCTTTTTCTCTCTTCCTTTCTTTCTTCTTTCCTGCCGGCTTTACGCTGCTTTGACTTTTTTCTTTCACTTCTCTTCTTTCTCTATGGCAGCTTCTCTCTCTCTTTTTTTTTTTTTTCCTTTTTCTATTTTTCTCCCAAGGAATTCCAATCCGCCTCTTTGCTGTCTTTTTCCTTTTTCCTGTTTTTTCTCCCCTTTCTTGTGCGTCTCCGCCTCCTCTCTTTCTATCTGTAGGTGTGGATATATATATATACAATATAACATAACTTAGGTAGAATTTTATTCAAAAGACAATAAAATATCTGATTTGAGGCCTCGAATAAGTGTAGAAATTATACTTATCAGTCACTCTGTCTGCTTTTATCTACAATGAAGATGATTTTATTGATAAACAATTTGTGTCCAAGTGGGAACTCAAGACTCGTTGAAGAAATAATAGAAATTTTGTTGTGAGTAGAGGAAAAAAGAATGAGGCTTTGAAGCTCAACGAGGGTCTATTAGTTGGGAGCGTGGTATAGGTCGATTGGAGAAACGATGGAGGTAACGTTGGAGGAAGATTGATTTTAAGAGGCCAGATGAGAGCTGCTCTTTTAGGGTTTCCTAACTATATAAAAGAGGTAGAATTTTTTTTTACAGGTGTCGAATTTT
>CAIGRP010027804.1:0-12996 GCA_903798385.1 Fraxinus cuspidata | reverse complement strand
ACAAAAACAATAATTATATAATTGTGAGTAGAAATTCACTTATTTTATCAATAATAAGCATATTGAGGTATTAAATTAATGTGCAAAAACACACTTATCAGTATGATCACTGAGAAACCCAACTGGGAAAAATTTCGGGCACTTTGCCAGTTAACAATCCACTATAAATGATTTTTAACTTACAGTCTACAGACTAGACGATGACAGTCGACACGTACTATCTGATCTCCAGACTACAATTCCACCAGCTTTCCTAGATTATGTGCTCCTGCACCACTCCTAGCTGCAGTTTTCAAAGCTCTACTGGATTGCGCTATCTTGCAGCAACTCCTAACTTCGTGAATAGGTTTATCTTCTGTGGATTCAATAAAGAACACTAGTTCTTTACCAACTGGAACTCCAGTCAACTTCCCTCGAATTTCAGCAACTCTGACAGGTGCGGAGGAAAGAACGAGTTGGTATTTGAATTATGAAAGTGATGTTTTTCTCACCAAAACAAACTCACAGGACGAAGGTTGAAAGAAGAAATATGTAGGAATTCTCTCTGATGAAGCTCTCACAATGATCAACCTTATTTTTTACGTTCAGAATGTGTTTTGGTATTTATATGTAGGTTAGTGAATAAATGGGTCGGGGAAAAAGCCTTTATATTGCGAAATAAAATTTTCTGGACAACATGTCGCTCGAGCGAGGGCTCAGTGATAGTCGAGCGACGGGCTGTCGCTCGAGCTAAGACACGGTGACAGTCAAGCGATGGAGGTTTTGTTTTTTACGCTCGAGCCAATCCATGGTGACAATCTAGTGAAAATTCGCGCCGCATTTTTCTTCTATTGCCATACTCGAACCCTAGACCTAAAAAACTTATTTTTATATAATTGCAAATTACTCCTTGACTTTTTTTACAATATTTACAATTAAGTCCCTTTTGTTTACAAAATTGCCAATTGCATAATAAAAAACCTAAATCAAGATCCCATATTTATAGGTTTACCATTAGTAATTAAATTATACCACTTGCCTTGGATGATTATTTACATAATAAATTGTCTCGTTAAAAACCTTATTTAGCAAAACATGTGGGATAAAAGAACCAAAGGAAAGAGTACAAAAAATTTAAAGTAATAAAACACAATCTCGTTAAAACTTTGTCAAGAGAATTCATTAGATCAAAACCTGAGAAAAGGAAACATAGTATAAATATTCCCCTAATTCAAATAAAGAAAATCCTTGTTTCGAGCCATCTATGCCTTGCGCGCCAATATCTTCAATTTCATAATTCTGATGAATTATGTATCATGTTGCCTTGTTATAGCCGTTAAACAATATCATATTCATATGAGATATTTATCCATCCTTGATGACTGTAGTCAACATCAACATGATGCTCCGGTGAAAAATAGATCTTCTTGTTGCTCTATAAAAGTCATATTGAGAGTAATCGTCTTTTAGTGTAGGACAAAACTTTCGAATCGAGTGATTCTTTTTAAATTAAATACTCGAATGAGCATCAAAATCAACAATCGATATGTTTGGTTCGGTTCTTTATTCTAGACTAAGAACCGAAAAAACGAATAAGAAATTGAATCTCTCCAATATTTTTAATTAAATAAGTCAAATTAATTTAAATTTTTTTTCCAAATAAATTTGTCAATTAATTAATTGAACACAAAAATATAATTTTCATATTTTATTTGCCAACTAATTAATTAAGTTTAAAATATTATTTTCGTGTTTTCAGCTGAAACCTAATTTTGTAATTCAAATTTCAAATAACCAAAATTGAGTAATCTAAATTTTTCTAAACCATTTTGCTGTTTTTCAAATAATAGAAATTGAGTGGTTGTGCATCTCTTCATCTTACCATTTTTATGCCATGTTCATTGAATTTCCTCTACTTTGATTAAGATAAGTTTCATTTCATTCATTTCTAATAATTTCTCACACTCAATGAATAAACATTATAATTTATAACTATTGTTCAAAATATTTATATTGAGCTCGTGCATTTGCATTTTTTTTCCTTTGTCCCAGTAACTACCTTCCTCGTCGTGTTCGTTATTTTCACCACTTTTTACTGAACAATTTCACATTTCCTTTAGTATACCTTCCATATTAAACACGTCATTAACTAAATTAATGCAGTGTTGTTATAAATGTTAAAATTTTTTAATTATGGTACATAATCGAATGGATTTGAACCAGATCGAACCAAACCAAACGAAATCGAACAGATTCAGTTCAATAACAAAATTTAGACTTAACAGTTCCACTTACTTGATATCCGAAAATTTTGGTTCGATTCGATTCGATTCTCTTTAGATTTGAGTTGAATCGAACCATGTCCTCCCTAATGTTTTGTAGGTTAGGGCACTTTTTACATAAAGAATACATCTAATCAAAACCTTAAAAAGAATAACTTCTTGGAAAAAATCATAGTGAACGGAAAAGAGTAAATTGTTCTTTTGAATATTCTACAAAAATTATCTTATTACAAAATTTACCAAAAAAATTGAGTGGGGCAAAGCTTCGATCAATGATAAAAGAGTACATGTATTTACTCCTCTCATAATAATATTATTTAAGATCGTATATTTTGTTTATTTTCTCAATATTGCAATAGATAATATTCTTGTGAATGTGCCACATAAATCGTCGATTAGTCACACGTGAATACAGAAAATGATTAATGACCTTTGTGTGGATCAAATAATACACATCATCATCGTCGTCGTTATCATCATCATAAATAACTAGTTTGAATCGTGAACTATGGTAAATTAGGATCAAAGCATTCATTATTATATCGAGGATAAAAAATGGTCATCTTTGAACTTTTAGTGGTAAATAACCACTAGGATGAAATGTGTGTATCATTTTTCCATATAAAATCTTTTTAGGTCTTTTTCTCAATAGGTTGCATGATGGCCAACAATACATATATATTGAGCCCTTCATTCTTATTTTTTCTGAAACTCATTTTTCAAAAATTTATTTTTAAATATACATTTTTTTAATAAAATGATTTTACATACAAATTCAAATATTTTCTTATGTTTTAGCAACACGTCTTTCAAAAATTATTATTCCAAAACATATTTTTCCAAAAAAATGGATCTCAAACAAAGGTTTAAACATATTTGTTCAAGGGTCTTTGTCCCGTGACAGCCTGTGGAAGGTTGAGCCTGGGCCCTACCACTGTGGCGAAACTTGGGCTGGGCCAACTTGTAGTAGGCCGAGGCCATAGGGCTACAAGTTGCCATCCCTTTCGGTGCTTTACTCACTGGTGTAATTTTTCCTTTGAAGAACACTAAAAAAGAGCCGAGACTTTGAAGACATTCACGAAAAGTATTAAACAATGCACGGATAGTTAAATATGCTTTTGAACTTGTTTATAGTTGGAGACAATATGAGTGTCTCAAATTTAAACATGCAAAAAATAAAAACATTTCATGCTTATCTGTTAGAAGAAAAAGATCTTGATGTTAATATTTGCATTCAATATATCTTTTACATGTATCTTTTGAACTATGAATTTAAAGATGTGATTCTTGTTTCTTAGCATGACTATTATTATATTTAACAATTGGTATCAGAGTCTACGTGCTAAGATTAGAATCCTTCACTCAATAAAATAAAATAAAAAGGTTTTTGGTCCTTCCGAAAAGTATTGCCCATCACTGCTGATGATATGCATTCTGATTCGTAGTATACCGCAGGTTTTTGAATTTTCTGTAATAAGTATTCACGTGCATACTTCTTCCATTGGCTATGGTTTTTTTTTGTTTCCGCAAATAGCTATTAGTGAATTATTTCATAACAATTTCATCTTGATCCAAATCCCTAAAAGATATTATTTTATATCTTGGTCCCAAAGAAAAGTCAACGAAAACCAATAAAATGAAAATTAATGAGTTATGTAAACTACTGTCTGAATATTGTTTTTAAGGAAAGTAATAAAGGCCACCATGTCAAATTCATGAATATAATATATTAAATTAGTTGACTTTTTGGTCTCATATAATATTTTAAAGCAGCTATCTATGAAATTGCAATAGAATCTTTTCCATTTTCACTTCATGCTCTTCATGAATCAAATTATTTTATCATGCATCCCAGCTTCGTCTCGAATTTAGTTTTGCAAAAGTTAAGGCCACATGCAACATTTAGTTTTTTCACATATTAAAATTTAGACATGACAAGTTACAACACAATCAGCAGAATAAAAATTTTGGAGGTCGGACTTCTGGTGGTCTGAAAGAAATTATAAAGAAAAATGATCAATGTAAGTTCTGCAAAAAGAAGGTCATTGACAAAAAGATTGTTTTAAATTTAAGGCTTGGTTAGAGAAAAAGAAGAATTCCGCAAGTATCTCCTTGACTTTAGTTTATTTTGAGGCTTCCTTTGTAGACGTGCCTTTGAATTCTTGATGGATAGACTCGGGAGCTAGTATTCATATTGTGAATTATTTGCAAGGGTTCATAAGCAAACAGATGCCAAGTGAGAATGAATTGAACTTGTGCGTTGGGAATGAAGTTCGAGTGAATGTTGAGTTTATAGGAGAAGTGAAATTATCTTTGGAGTCTGGTTTCTCTCTTGTTTTAGAGAATATAGTTTTTGTACCGACAATGAGACGGAATGTAATTTCTATATTGAAATTTGGTACTTCTGGTTTTTTCTTTAATTTTGGTAGTGGAATTGTTGAATTATTTTATGATTCTCGTTTGATTGGAAAAGAGCTTTTATGTAATGGTTTATACAAATTGTCTTTAGCTCATTCTGGTGAAGTCTCTTGTATTACCATTGTGTCAATTAAAAGGTCTATAATCTGTTAATTATCTTCTATGTTGTGGCATAAACGGTTGGGTCACATTTAAAGGGATATGATGGAGAGATTGGTAAAAGTTGAGATAATTCCCACTATAGATTTTTCTGATTTTGACACTTGTGTGAATTGTATAAGAAGAAAGCTAACTAAGTTCACAAGGAAATGTTCCACTAGGAGCTATGGTATTTTGGACTTGATACATACCGATATTAGTAGACTCTTACCTTTTGCCATATGTGGGAACAAATATTTCATAACTTTCATTGATGATTTTTCGCGATATGCATATGTTTACCTAATTAATGATAAGTCTCATGGTTTTGATAAATTCAAGATTTTCAAAATACGTAAAGAAACAATGTGGAAAATGTATCAAAGTTGTAAGATCTGACCGTGGTGGTGAGTATTATGGAAAGTACGAGTCTGATCAAAACATGGGTGATTTTGCAAAGTTTTTAGAAGGGTGTGAGATAGTACCTCAATATATCATGCCGGGACACCCAAGAAGAATGACTTTTCTGAAAGACGTAATAAAACTTTGAAAGATATGGTTAGGAGCATGATGAGTAGAAAAAATTTGCCAGAGTATCAATGGGGTGAAGCATTGAAAACTGCTATATACATTTTGAACAGAGTTCCAAGAAAAGCTGTTGCAAAGACACCTTTTGAATTATGGGCAGGATGTAAGCCAAGTTTGGCTCATTTCAGAGTTTGAGGATGTCCAGCTGTGGTTATGATTTTTAATCCTCTTGAAAAGAAATTAGATCCAAAATCAGTTCTTGGTTACTTTATTGGGTATCCAGACATATCAAAAAAAATATAAGTTCTACTGTCCCAATCGTGGTACCAGAAATGTTGAGTCCATTACTACTAAATTTCTGGAGAATGATTTTAGTGATAGTGGGAGTTTTACGTTGAAGGAACTTTTAGATTCAAGTTGTTGTTCCATTTCCTGTTATACAGGAAATGATTATATCTTAACTAGATGAAATTGTTAATGAAGAACCTGAGCACCAAAAGGAACTTCTGGTTTTTCCTCCAATAATGATTGAGTCAGTTTCTAAGCCACATGTCGAAGATCGCAAAGGGAAATGAGGTCTACATTGTCGAATGATTACATTGCCTATTTATTGGAAAGTGATTTTAATATTGGGTATATTGTTGATCCTGTTACTCTTAATCAAGCATTGACAGTCCTGAGTCAAATAAATGGATAAATGTTATGGAAGATGAAATGAAATCTATGGAACAGAATAGAATTTGGGAACTTGTTGAACTTCCTTCAGATGCTAACGCCATAGATAACAAGTGGCTTTTCAAAAGCAAATTGGTCTCAAAAGGGAATGTTGAACGAAAGAAGGCAAGATTAGTTGCAAAATGGTTCACTCAATGGGAGTGCATTGACTATAATGAAATTTTTTCACCTGTTTCGTCCGAAGATTTTTTTCAAATTATCATGGCACTTGTGACACACTATAATTTGGAGCTTCATCAGAAGGATGTTAAGACATCTTTTTTGAATGGAGATCTGTCAGAAAAGGTTTACATGGGACAACCTGAAAGTTTTGTTGTGGAGGGAAAAGAAAACTTAGTATGTAAGTTGAACAAATCCTTATATAGCCTCAACAAGCATCTCGACAGTGCTATTGAAATTTGACGAGGTTGTAACTTCTCTTAATTTTGTTGAAGATACAGTTGATCAGTGCATTTATCTTAAGAATAGTGGGAGAAATTTATTTTTCTTGTCTCGTATATTGATGACATTTTGCTTGCTAACAGTGATTTGGAGTTATTTCATGAGACAAAAAAAATGTTGTCTGCTAATTTTGAGATGAAAAATATTAGAGAAGCTTCTTATGTACTTGGCATTGAAATACACCGTGATAGAAATCAAGGCTTATTGGGACTTTCTTAGAAGGCTTATATACGACGTGTTCTAGAAATGTTTAATATGTAGAACTCTGCACCTAGTGATATACCTATCATGAAATGAGATAATTTTAACAAAGCTCAATGTCTAAGGAATGAGATAGAAAGAGAATTTATGAAGATACCGTATGCTAGTGCTATAGGGAGCTTGATGTATGCTCAAATTTGCACTAGACCAGATATAGCTTATGCAGTCAATGTCCTTATTAGGTTTCAATAGAATCCAGAGGGAAAGCGGTTAAGGAAGTTATGAGATACTTGAAGAAAACTAAAGGTTACATGCTTACTTTCCAGCGTTCAAATCACCTTGAGGTGGTAGGCTACACCGATTTTGATTTTGCTAGATGTCATAATGATTTGAAATCAACCTCAGGTTATATTTATATGCTAGTGCTGTGGGGAGTTTGCTGTATGCTCAAGTTTGTACTAGACATGATAGAGCCTATGCAGAAAGTGTTCTCAGTATGTTTCAATTGAATCCAGTATTTTCAGTAAGTGTTCTCAGTATGTTTCAATTGATACTTAAAGAAAATTGAAAGTTACATGCTCACTTTCCAGCGTTCAAATCATCTTGAGGTGGTAGGCTACTCATATTCTAATTTTACTGGATGTCAAGATCATTTGAAATCAACCTCAGGTTATATTTTGATGTTGGCTGGTGGTGCTATTTCGTGGAAAAGTGTTAAGCAGACTCTAGTGACATCTTTTACTATGCAAGCTGAATTTGTAGGATGTTATGGAGCTATGGTCCAAGCTGTTTGGTTAAGGAATTTTATTTCTAGGCTGAAAGTTGTTTGATTCCATCTCAAAGCCAATCACTATTTACTGTGATAATAGCGTAGCGGTGTTATTTTCAAGGAATAATAAAAGTTTTGGTGGATCAAAACACATTGACATAAAGTATTTGGTGGTTAGAGATAGGGTTAAGGAATGACAAAAGAAAATAGAGCATATCAATACAGAGGCGATGATTGCAGATCCCTTGACTAAGGGACTTGCACCAAAAGTTTTGAAGACACATGTTGCTAATAAGGGTATTGTGGAAACCTTTGATATTTTTGGTTGGTCGAAGTTATTTATGNTAAGGAATGACAAAAGAAAATAGAGCATATCAATACAGAGGCGATGATTGCAGATCCCTTGACTAAGGGACTTGCACCAAAAGTTTTTAAGACACATGTTGCTAATATGGGTATTGTGGAAACCTTTGATATTTTTGGTTGGTCGAAGTTATTTATGTAAGAAAACTACGTTTTGGCTACATCCCTTAACATGGTACGTATGCAACCCATTTATTTTTCGGGTACTACCCTTTCAACCCATATATGCATTTAGCTTATGTCTTTTATTATGATAGAATCATGATCTCGAGATATAACGGATAAATAAATAAGATGAGTATCTTTTAGAGACATGTGCCTTCATTTTGATTTGAAGCATTATGAGGACCGATATGAATTAACACATTTGTTTTCATCACAATTGTTGCTAAATTCATACTACATACTACCACATTGGTTGGAGGATGTGGATCCATTTCAATAAGGATGTTAGCAATTGTAGCTGTGGAGCGGTCTTATATCATTTAAATGGTATAACGACTTCCATGTTGATGTTGACATTCTTGTTGGTCCGAATCATGTTTTCTAAAGTGTTATCATTGGAGATATATATGTGGCCACCTATGTAGTCAAACCCGAGAGTCAAAAGTTTTGTTTTATTATTTAATAGCAATCAAATGTTCGTCCAAGTGGGAGATTGTTAGAACAAATTTCAAAATATGGACTTTTCATTTGATTGCAATAAATTTTATTTTTATAAAACGGGTTAGATGTATAGCTTCTAATGATACTATGGGTAAGCTTAATATGTCGAGTGATCACTTGGGTCATTTTACCTTAGTTATGTAAGGTTATATCCTATATAATGCGGTAATTTAAATATGTAGGTCGGAAATATCTAAACCCTAATTAGGGTTAGAATCGTTAATGGGACGTCTCAGTAAGTTTATGTATAAAAGGTTAGGTCTCCTCTCATCTCCATATATTTTATTGGTTTGCCCCCATCGACGACTAATAATTTTGTAAGGAGTAAGGAGAGGAATATCTAGCTGTTAATATTTACACTTAAGATGTCTTTTGCATGTATCTCTTGAACTATGAATTTAAAGATGTGATTCTTGTTTCTTAGCATGACTATTGTTATATTTAACATATTTCACTCCCTACATTAATATGTTAATTTAAAGAATTTTTTGGAGTATAATTTTAGTGCTTGACTCTTCAAATAAAGAACATCTTATATTTCAAGAATCTTTTAGAGATGTTCTTATACATATAAAATGAAAATTTAAAAAGTTCCAATACTTAAAAGTCTAATCATCTTTATGTTTAGATAAAATATGTAATAGGATGTATTACTTTAGCGATTTTCATAAGTTAGAATGATTATTAATCTTATATACAAAGATTCACAGTTTTCACACGATGAGAAAAGTCTTGAAACTCCTCACAACAAATGGGGATAGCAGCAAGGCGGTGGCGGTCAAATTATAGAGAATAAGGTTTAGGGTTTTACCATATTTCATTATAAAGGAATAAAGACAAGTGTTGAAAACTTACACTTGGACTATGTATACATATACATTATCGCAAACCCTATCCTATTAGGATTAGTAACCATATAAAGACGGCTATTCATAAATAAGGAGGATTAATTATAATTTCAAATATCAGGTGACAATTAAATTTTATTAAATTAATTAATAAATATATAATATATCATTCAAACCTAATAAACATACTAATCAATTTTCCAAATTCCCTTTTCTCTCTCATCTTTCTCTACCCACCCACACATCTTCTCTATATCTCAGCGTCGCTGCGCCGATGGTTCAAAACCACCACGCACAGCGACAACTTGTAGCACGCAGTGAGGCACCACTGTTGGTGTAGCAGCGGCACATCGCTGTGAGTTCTATATTCCCTATTTCTGTCGAAAGGTGTTTGTGTGAAATCTGCAAGCGTACGGGGTCGCATTCTAGACTTAATAAGATTGCATGTGTGAAAGAGACTATTCATAATTCTAACTACAAATGTTAAGTTTACTGCATTCTAGACTCATTGCAAGTATTCATACACTACAAGAAACAACTAACTACTTATTTGGTGATTAGTACAATAAGTATGTAAAAATCAATCAAACAATAACACAAAATTCCTAAATTAAAGTTTTGAATTGAAATAAATCAAAATATGATTCAAACATTCATCCAATACAATTGAAATACCTAACCAACATTCCTAATTATTAATATATACAAGAAATATTGGGAAAAAAATCACCCGAAAAAAAAAAGAAATAATGTAGGAAGTGAAAAAAAATCACTTTCTTGACTTGAATCTTGAAAGTGGATGAATATTCTTCAATATTCTTGTATAATCCACATTGAACTTGATGTTTAGTCTCGTTTTTCGCCCCTAAAATATGTAAAATATATGATTTTTAGGTCTAGGGGAGGTTCCCCATGTTGTAGACAGATTCTAGATAAAAAATGGTGCAAAGATATCATACCAAAATTTGTCAAAATAAGAAAAAAGAAAGAAAATCTTTCCTAACTAGAAAACTATGCGTACACATAGTAAAAGTTGAGTGCACGCAAAGTAGAGTGAATTTATGCTATGTTGACCTATATAAGGTTTGAGGGTACGCATGGCCTGCAGGCCTATGCGTGCGCATGATATTAGTATTTTGGGACCAATTTGCATATTGGTCCCTGAACTTTTCCAAGCGTGTATTTTGATTCTTTTCGATATTTTTTCTCATTGGCTTCTCTTCACCTCCAATTGACCCTTGAATTCTTGAATCGTCGTCTTGCAAATTGACACAACTATTAAAATGTTGTATTTTAGTCCATATAGTTTGGATTTCGTCATTTTCTTCAATTTTCTGTTATTTTTCCAACTCTTCAAGCAATCATCGATTTTTACCTATCAAACAGAACAAAACACAAATTAGGTCATATTTGTCAAAAGAACATTAAAATGCTATAATTTAAGGCCTCGAATTAGTGTAGAAAATACACTTATTAGAAGACCAAGCTGCGCTCATCGCTATGTGATCGTTGCACAGCTGCATTGTGAGTATCGTGCACTGTCATTGAGCGTGGCTACGATACGCATGTGAATGGGCACTGCTAATCTGGCGTGGTGGAAGGGCGGATGAAATGGTCGAAAGGGAACGAAGCAGGGGCGACACGGTGGTATGGTGTTGGTGCTTGGTGTGGTGTGGTGTTGATTGTGGTTTTTGGCAATCAATTGATTTGAGCGTCGTTGTGTAGCCCTTTCAAATAGTCGTTAAGTGGCACTCGTCGCGACGATCTAAGCACTGTTGTCATCATTTTAGTGTGCTTTCTTCTTCCTTCTATTTGTTGTTTAATGAGTGTTTTAGGATGGTTGTTGGTGTTTTGCAAATAGTGCCGATGATTTTTTAATCTATGGGATGGTTCTGTTGTTGATGGTAGTGTAGGGGACAATGATATTGTTGTTGGTGGTGCATGTGGTCGTTGTTAAGTGGTGCATGTTTGGTTCTTGACGTTGTTAGGAGTGGCGATGGTGCCAAAGTAGTAGTTGCGTCAACAATCAAGTTCAACTAAGTCTATCTTTATCGTGACTGTCCATGATCAGATTTATGTTAATTGTGAATGTATGTGACTTGGTTACATATAGTCACAAATTTGACTGACTTGGTCACAGACAGTCACACTGAAAGCAAATTTGACCATAGTTAGTCGCATAAAACACATGTCAGTGAAGGTAGTATTTATGATCGTGAACTTGAATTAAAGGTGATAGTGGTGGTGACTAGTGAAGGGATGGCAACGGGGCGGGATCGGGGCAACCTCCCTCGCCCCGCCAGGCAATTCCTCACTCATTACCCGTTTAAGGTGGGGCGGGGCCATTGTCTCGTTTACTATCCCGTTTATTATTTTGTTTTAAGTTTTTGATAATTCATTTTATTGCCCCATTCATTAGATTGAGACAATAATGAATTTTTAATCTTTACTTATTTTTAAAAGTTAAATTATTCAAATATATTTGGTAAACTAAGCCTTTTATTGTTTGTCATATTTTTTAGATATTTTTAGCTGCTATTTTCTATTAGAACTAATGAAATTTCGTGAAAATTTTCATTTAAAGTATTGTATTCTAAGAAAAATAATAATAATAAGCGGGGCGGGGTGTGGCACCCGTTACCTTTCCCCGACCTAAATACCCGATTAAGCGGGTTTCGTCTCATTCGGGGCGGGCCCCGCAGATATAGGGCTTGTCAGGTTTTTTTTCATCTCTAAATTGGTGGTGGATTGTGGTGCTAATCTACGGTGTGTGCAGATTTGTTTGTTGTGACACTATGTAGCTAAGTATGTGTTTAATGTGACTAGTTATGACTAATTTTGTGTTAATTGTGATCGATTGTGACTTGGTCACATACGTTGCATTTAAGATTGACCTAGTTATAGATAGTCACACCGAAGACAAATTTAGTTACAATTAATCACATTGAAGACAAATTTGGTCACGATCTTAACTAATGGTGGTTCCGTGGGAATAAGATGTAATCTCCAAAAAATGCTTTAAATTTTTTGATTTTTTTTAAAGGTTGAGATGGGATGGAGATGGGGTGGGTGGAGGTGGGTGAGGATAACTAATTCCAATTAATTATATATTATATATATTATTAATCGGAATTAACACCTGATTTTTGAAATGATTTGAGAAATTTGTTAGTTTTTAAATGTAATTCTTATATGTAAAAGTTTTATATTGTTCCCTTGAATCATTTCGATAAAGAGCCCAATAATTGGACCTGGTACAATAATCCAATAATCTCCTTCTTGGACTAGGTCCAACATCGATTCCAAGTTTTCAAATTGTTCTTTTTTTTTTTTTTGTGGCCCATTAGATTTTTATTCACGATGACAAACTTTTTGATATTATTATCCGGGTAAATAGCACAAAACATCCATACCTTTCATTGTCATTGTACAAAACGTCCTTACCTTTCATTTTTTGGCATTTTCACCCCTACTTTTCACTTTTCATTGCGCAAAAGATCATTTTTATTAATTTTTTCAATAAAAGACGATTTTACCCTCCTATTTAAATAAAAAAAAAAGATGAATAACCAACTGCAATTATAGTCATTAAGTTTCTAAAAAATTACAAAGAAATCATAAATTTTCC
>CAIGRP010027800.1:20311-32991 GCA_903798385.1 Fraxinus cuspidata | reverse complement strand
CTAATTATATTAGTGCTGCTCATGGCCCAACCCGAAGTCTTGGATGGCTTATATGGTTGCTAACCCACTTATACAATTCATATTGGGCCCTATCATTCTAACCTAAGGCCCATACTCTTTTCACCTTTTTAACCCTTTGCCCAACACTGTAGCCATGATGAAAACTCGAGTTGAAACAACTTTCAATAAAATGGATTCCCTCTTTGACTTTGTGCTTTGATTTTGTGTTCTTCATTTGGCGATGTGTTCTATTCCCTTTTAACCTTTGTGGTTAATATATCAAAGCTTCAATCATTTTCATCCTTAAGCCCTTTGTGGACAAATTGGGAGCGATCGGACAAATTGGGAAAGTGTTGGTTTGTGAATTTTTGGTCGGTTTGGATTGTGGTGATTCAACAATACTTTAGGTTTTAGAAACTCTAATGAAATCACGGCCAGAAGCTCACAAACCTGTAACACCCAATCAGTTCTGAGTAACTGGCTTAATTGTCTATGGATTTCACAGTTTTACATGTTTTTGGAACATGTTTCGACGTTAAAAATGATTTTTATGTAAGCAAGCCAATAAATAAAGGATAAATAAAAATATACCATATATTTTAATTACACTTCCTAGCTTGAATAGTTGTAACAATAGGTTCTTTCCAATCATTATCCAAGTCTATGAAGTTGAATCGCACGAGACTGAGAGGAGAACGTGGTCTCGAGTGCAGACCATATAGCGGAAGAAGTTGTATTGTTCACGAACAGCACCATGAATACATCAATGATGGTGGAAAGAATAATTGAAAGGACAATGACAACCTAACATTGCAAGTGAGCAAATAGTGGATTTAGAATGGGTGAGATGGCACCGGTTTCAGGGTGAGGAGAGTCAACTTCCTCAAGTGGGGTTTTAGTAGTGCTAATTAGTTAGCCAAAGGAGGCTTGGCCATGGAAGATATGGGTAAGCCTGCCAAACGTGAAAGTTATCTCTGGTCAGTTTGGTAATATTGATAATGGATGGATTAATGAGTGGAGGATTTGTGGTGGAAACATTATCCGATAGAGTTGATGAAGGAAAAGCCATGGTTAAGGAAGTTGGACAAGTCGGTTCAAACTGATACCAAGTAAAATTTAGAGAAAAAAATGAAGAAGTTTGTACATTTTATTACTTCAGAACACAGGCATACAATTGGATTTTCATATACGTTGATCAAAACAATTATCTCATTTTTATTCCTAAACATTGATTACAATTGGACTTAAATTCAAACAAAAGATTACCTAAACAAACGCCACAGGATCTACATGATCTATCTCGACAAATCAGGCAGGTAATTGTGAATCGTTAGCAGAATCAAACTCGTATGAGACATGTTCTTCAACAAAATTGACTTGCAATAACAAACCTAACTTTCAACTAAAATGCATAGAGGGTTACTGAATTTCTTCGCAAAATGTACAAAAATTAGGGTGATATTTTTTTTGGGAAATATATGGTCTTGATATGTATACGGGGAATTAAAAAATAATGGTTGACATATAATGAAAAATACTACTCCCTTCATCCCACAAAGATAGGCTTGTTTTCCTTTTTGTTTATCCCAATTATAGGTCTTTTTTTTTTCAAAATTATAATTAATGTCTTAATTTTTTAAACTTGCATCAAAGATTTATAAAAGAAAAACGATTTTCAATCTTCCTCAACAATTGCTATAATAGAGCAAAATAGAGAACTACCAAATAGGATATAATCTCCATTGATAATATGAGATAACAATCATATGTTTGCAATTAGGTAAAGTTACAATGAATATAACTTCTCGTGAGACTCATTTTCGTACAGTGAAATAACAACATACGTTGTTCACAAACAGGGGTAGAGCCGAGCGACAAAAAAAAAAAGTTTCATATTTTTTTTTTAACCTTGGAAAATACCTGCCACTTCACTCCATCCATGGTCACAAAGTATAGCACCCGTGATGGACACACAAGAAAATTGAAGTTAGACAAATGTTGATGATCAATTAAGAGTTTACAGTAATTTTAATGAATAAAAATTTTAATTGTGTTCAGATTTTACCTCCTAATATGGAAGTAATTTCTTTCTTTAATTTTAGGAGGCAACTAATAGCTATCCTTATAAGTGGATGAGGGTTGAAAGAGACTTGGTTCTAATGAAGCCTTTTGAATGGAAGTCTTTAATTTTTAATTTTAATTTTTAAATTTTATCAGCAAGATTAAATATATCTTCATGTGGGCTTTACAAAAACCGTTGAACCCAAAAGGCACCTACTCAAATTTGAATGAAAGGCCAGGATAAAGCCGTGTAGCCCACACACGTGTAAATGCGTGTTACATAAGGCCAAGTCATCGTTGCATATTAAATGTCTCAGTAAAACACGCAATGCTTCAATTATCGGTTTTTGAAAACAAGCTACTTTTAAAATCATTAGCATGCATTCCATTAATGACTTATCACACCAGAAGTACCACTTCAAATCTATCATTTCACCTATATTTAGAGCTCTTATCCCTAAAACAAGGGACTTCGCCTCTGCCAGTACACTTTTCCTAAGTGAAAGGTCTCACTCTTGGAACATGGGATTTCAACTTTGTAACAATATTTTCTCGAAGTGTAGGGGTGGTCTCTTCCCTAAAATATTGGTCAGCTTCTCGATATCAACACTTCTTCAATGCAAGATCTCATCCGAACTAAGACTTCTCCCCATATTTATTTCCATCTATGCAAAGGAATTTCACTACATTACTTAATGCCTTGGTACAATGGTCTCATTAGTAATCCAAGACCATGCAAGATATCAATGAACGTAATTGAACTTGGTGGGGGAGGTGGGGGGGCGTACTAATTTATTTAAAAACATTCGACTGTTAAAATCATTGGCACGCTTGCGATTAATAACTTTTCATATTAAAGGCACCACTTTCATAGGCTCATCCCTGAAACAAGAGACTTTGCCTCATAGGTGAAAGGCTTCACACTTGAAACATGGGACTTCGGTTTTACAACCAAATTTTCTTCAAGTGTAGTGATCTCATCCCTAAAATATTTGACATCGCATCCCAAATTGGGACCTCGCCTATTTCCATCTATGAAAACAAATTTCACTCATTGCCTTTGCACACAGGTCTCATCAGCAATCCAAGCCCATATATTACATATATGAACATGCCTAGACTTAGGGAACTAATTTATTGTGCCTCGTTAAAATATGAAACTATTCATTTTGCCCAGTTTTGGCATGAAATGAACACCACTGGAATACAACTCAATGCTTCTTCAACCATAGAAAATCACACGCCATAACATCATCACTTATCCAACTACAATTAGTTTATCACCTCAGCTAAGTTGAACTTCAAAGGCAGATCACAAGCTCTCTATCTTCTTATATTGTTTGATCCACTCTCTTACCAAAGTTCACGCCTTTATAAATATTCACACTTGGACTTGGGAATTGTTGTTATGCCTTGTCCTACAAGGCTCCCATTATTGGCCATCGATAACCAACTAAGAAAACAACAAGAAGCCGCCTAAAGCCTGGACTCCATAACACTTTCTTGCCTGACATAGCTTGGCCAACAAATAAAGGTAGTTGAAGCGATGCCTTTACCTTAATCGAAGAGGTATGTGATGTAGAGGCTAAACCTTCATTGAAGCAAGGTGTCACAATCTGATGTAGCCTATTTTCTAAGCGACAAACCTTTGTTTCACAAGGCATCTTCCATAACTTTGCATCATCAAAGAAATCCATCATATAAGATCTTCTGTACGATTGATTTGACATCCCTACAGTAGATACCTCTCAATCAATTTGTCATTCTACTTTTCAGACGTCAGACCTAAACAATACGGTGATCACTTTTTAGAGTTATTAAATGTCAACTCAACCTATAATTGCAGAGGTGATGTCTATGAGGTTGACGCATTGGCCTCCAGGATGAGACCACGTGTCATCCCTCCAATGATAGCCTATTCGTCTCTTCCACTATAAAAGCTCTCACTAAGTATCATTTACTTATAATAAAATTTTGCACTCTTAATAGTAACTTTGCTTTGTATTTTCTCTAAATTCGAGACAATACACATTTTTATGGCTCTAGTTTACTATTCATTCCATATCGAAATACATCCATAAGTGACTGGCTTGATTGTTGAAGTGTTCTTGTTCTCCTTCTCCACATCCAAAGAAAGTCATGTGCGTTCAACCGGAAATCAAGGTCAACATGCCTTAATATCATGCTTCGAAATTATGAGTTTTTGTAAGAGAAGTGAAATTCATGGTAAATTTCATCTACAGATGCTGCTTTCTTAATCTCTGAGTTGGTTGTGCTTTTGTAGTTGTTTGTGGTGGTCCAATAGTTAGGATGATGTAGACGGATGTGATGGTAGTGTAGATCTAATGAAAGGTGTACAAATTTGGTCCTAATTGTGTAGATCTTGCCGTAAGTGTGGATATTTGATCTTGATGTTCGTAGATTGGATAATGGTGTAAATCTGGTAACATGGTGCTGGCAGCAGATGAATATAGGCAGTAGATGGTGGCGAGTGTGACCTTCAAATGTTAAAAAAAAAAAACCGACACATTGTAACATGATTTTAACTTGGATAATTAGCACAATAGATCCTTATCGTTTGTACTCATTGCACGAATCGCTCTTATCATTTCAAATGGTCTTTGCACCCTGATTTTAACATTTTCTTGTGGAGTTGGTCATTTCCATCCATTTTGTTAATTCCTTCCGTCAAATATGGATAATTTGTGTAAAACGTCCATATCGTTTGCATTCATTGTGGAAATCGTTATTTTCATTTCAATTTTGATATTTGGACCTTCAAATTAACATTTCTTTGCGTAAAAGGTCCTTACCATCTATTATCTCTATTAAAGCATTGTAAAATAATTAATTTGCCATCCTCTTTAAATGAACAAATAGAAAAGAAAGAAAAGATATAAGAAATAATTATGATCAAAGTCCTAAATTTTTTTAATAGTGCAAATGAGTCCCATTTAAAATAATTAAAAAAATATTTTTACAAAAATCATCTTTCAAAAAATAATTATTTCTCTTAGCTGTACTTGAATTAGAACAGTTAAGATTATAATTTGAATTAAACCTTAAATGAACCCTCTAATGGAAGAAGAAGTAAAATCATCTTTAAACATCATTATGTAAGGCGAAAGAAACTTGAACAAAATCAGAGCAAAATCAGAGCCTTTGTAACTTTGTCGAAAATAAAAGATATTGGAATACAAAACTTTATTAT
Organism: Fraxinus cuspidata; assembly: GCA_903798385.1. Classification (NCBI taxonomy): domain Eukaryota; kingdom Viridiplantae; phylum Streptophyta; class Magnoliopsida; order Lamiales; family Oleaceae; genus Fraxinus; species Fraxinus cuspidata. Next base: position 27,719 of record CAIGRP010027800.1, on the reverse strand, counting down.
AGAAAAATAGAAAAAAAATTGGATAGTGCCACAGGTGAGATGAGGAAAAATGACTGAGGGTGGTAGTTGATGGTAGGGGCTGAATTGGATGGGGGAAAAATAACTATATTTTTTCTATTTTTAATTCTACTCTTTTTTATATATATATAATTTTAATTCTCTTTTAATTATTTTGATGGTGATGGTGGATGGTAGGGGATGAGGGTAGTGGGGTTAATTTAGAAGATAATATATTTTTCTTTTGTTAGAATGTTTTAAATTGTTTTACTCGAAACTCGTTTACACTAATTAAGAAACTTTGGACTCTAGCTACAAATTTTTTGTCTTTCTTTTCTATTTATTTACTTAAAGGTTATAATGAATTAGTCATTTTATAATACTTCAATGGAGAAATAGACGATAATGACCTTTTTTGCTGAGAAATATCGATTTGGGAGTTCAAATGTCAAAATTGAAACGATTAGAACGATTTATGCAATGAAGAAAAATTGATGAGGGTAGTGTGGAGGAACAGACACTTGCGTATTTGGAACGCTTAGATGATCGGTGTTCGAAGAAAATGTTTATTTTCAGTATTTATTTATTCTGCTTTGTAACCCAGTCCATTATGGGACTGCTGGCCCAATAGATTATCCGTTCTTTTCATATTTAAAACTCTAAAACGTCTTGTAATTTTTTTTGGTTGTTCATGAATTAAGAAAAGACGTTTGTTTTCTTACGTGCAATCCGTTTTGAATTGGTGTTATCGTGTTTGTGGATTCGAACTACATCGTTTGGTATCAGAGCATGGTTCGTGGAAGAGGACGTGTTGGTCGTGGTGGTGAGATTGATGAAGTTTCAGATCTACGTAATCAAATCGATGCGTTGACATTTCGGTTTAATCAGTTTATGACATGGGCAGCGGAGGTTGTGCGGAACGGAACACCTCCTGCCCCTCCACGTCGTGGCCCTACAAGTGATGAGAAAGAAGGATATGAACCAGGCGAGAGGTTAGATGAGGAGACCTTATCAGAGGCACGTGGCGGTCATGTACAGCTACTCCGTATGCAACACAGGATGTGTTTCAGCGTTGGGAGTCCGGAATCAAGGTTGATATTCCTAATTTTTTGGTAAGACAGAGGGGATGAATTCCTCGATTGGCTAGCGGCAGTATGGGAGATCTTGGATTACAAAGAGGTGCCCAACAATAAGAGGGTACTCTTGGTGGCTACGCGTATGCGTGGTTGTGCTGCTACTTGATGGGCAGCAACTTAAACAGAATCGGATTCGTCAGGGCAAGGTGAAAATTCAGTCGTGGGAGAAGATGAAGAAACAGTTGAAAGCGGCGTTTCTTCCTTTTAAATATACCAGAACCTTGTATTAGCGGTTACAAAATTTAAGGTTGAGCAACCACTCTGTAGATGCTTACTCGACAGAGTTTTACCAATTGATAGCATGTAATGATGTAGGGAAGTCAGAGGATCAGTTGGTGGTGCGCTACATTGGTGGGCTACGGTTGAATTTGTAGGATGTTCTTAATATGTTTTCGCCGATATCCGTATCTGAGGCTCATAAACGTGCACTTCATGCTGAAACTCAGCAAATACGTCATTTTGTAGTAAGTAGTTCTGGTGGTCCATCTAGAGGTGGGGGTCGATCATTCGCCCCAAATCCCATATTTGGTCCGTCCCAATCTTCAACATCTGGGGGTTGGGGTGTTGATCGGAACATTCGGCCAGTGGCTTCTTCAGCCGCAAGTCCGGGTGGCTGGGCTCCTTTTGGTAGACGAAGGCGTGGTAGTCAATATTTTAGTTGTGGTAGTTTTGGTCATTTGAGGAGGGACTGTCCATCCCAAGGACAGTCATGCCCAGAACAAAAGAATCCGAGTCCGATGAAATTGCGATCAAATGTAATAATCATGCCGACTTTGAGGCATTGCCCGTAGACGAAAAAGCACTAATAAGGGTCTAAGGCACGTGCACTCGTACCAATATTTCCACTACGCTATGTTTTCATAATTCATTTCAGATCATAGATTGAATCTGAAATTATGCACCATTTCTTTCTCATAATTTGATAAGAATAAGATGGCTAGTATTTTAACCTAACACTACAAAATCCTCGACTTTACCCTTTCATTCTTGAACTTGCTCACTGCAAATGCCATGAATTTGATATCTGATTGTACAATTTTACAGCATGATTGTTTTGTAGGTGAGTGCAATTGGACTCCCTATGATTATGAATTTTATAATTCTTCTTCCTATTTTGATTCTTCGGTAACTCGATCACAAGTGAATTACTCTGTTTATGATAAACACGAGCCTGATTTGATCCAATACGAGCCGATTCAGTATTATTAAAACGTGCCTAATTTGATCCCATGTGAGCCGATTGAATATTATGATTCTTCTTCATCTTCCTCCAGTTACTATGATGATTTTGAATCTCGATTTGATACAAATTACTCCGTCTATAGTGTCAGTGAGCCTAAACTTGTTCAGTACTTGCCTCCTCCTTATGTTAGGGTTTATTAAGATTACCATTGATGATGTTGGCAGTGAAATTGGAGAATTGGGCATGAACAGAGGGGATGAATTGCCTCCATACAATCATGATAATGGATTTGAGAATGGGCAAATTGGGAGACAAATTCCTCAAATTCCATATGGTTCTGGTTTGGAATGTATGGATCTTTGTGAAAGTTTATTTGGATATTGGCCTTGCCTAGCCAAAAGAGATCAGAAAATGAATGAAATTTGCCCAGTTTGTGATCATGGAGGCAGATGGAATCCATGGGAAAGTGCTGCAGATTATCTGTTCGGTATACCATTAGCTTATGATGAGAGGAATAATGGAAGATACCAGGAGATTGTGCAAAACTATGGAGGTTATTATAATGTGCTGCATTAAGTTCATTCAATTCAATTTGAAAGGTTTTATGTCAAAATAGTTCATTGTTTTCATGCTTCATCTGGATAAGTTCTACATTGTTTTGTATTCTCGTTTTGCTTTCTGTATATGAGTTAAATCTGCCAATTTTATGCATAATCGGCGCCAAATCCAGAATAAATGAGGATTACCATATGTTGACAGGTTGTGGTTGTGAAGAATCTAGTTGTATTGGACTTCTTGAATACGATAAATTGTACGGATACAATTAAGGATTCACGTTAGTCTATTGTTGTTAGTCTCACAACTGAACTAATGAATACCCATCTCGTGGGTGAAGCAGTTAATAAGCTGATTCTACAACTTGCTTAAAGTACGGATTAAGTAAAATTAAAACATTCTTGATTTATACAAAAAAAGTAAATTTAAGTACAAAGAAATAAAAGAATTAATGCAGAATGAAGTGAAGAGGAAGATCAATGTTAGGACATACACAATACATTATTAGAGAAAGTTTAGAAAGTCTTAAAGGGAAAGAAAGTGGTTAAATAGAATACAATTATGAATCATATCTCCAATTTAATTAATTTATAACCTAATCTTAAATGCTTTATGATTTATTCACTGTTCTCTTCTTTGTCGCCTCATCCTTGATTTGTGCCAGTTTAATGAGTCTTATATTCTAAATTTGACCCAACCTTGCTTCTGACCCTGTAATATAAATCCATGCATGTTTAGGCTAAAATAATGGTAAATGTGTAGCTATGAAAAGATTGATATTTGACATAGAATAAAGCTATTTTGACATTCGTTTTTGACATCTTGGTTGACATCCTTTGATGTGTAAAAAATCTGGTATAAGTGTTATTCAAATAAGTATCCAGATTGTCTATCACATCATCATGAGATGTCAACCCAAATGTCAACAAAAATGTCAGTGTTGCAAAATTGTTATGCATATTCTCATATTTAAATCGAATTAATTTCAGTATGTGAAGGAGAAAGTTGAAAAGTAGGTGTAACCTCGTAGTCTCCGTCAAAGGATATGCAGGAAAAAAATGTGAAGCTTCTTCTAAGTACTGACACCATTATATGTTTTTCATGCACAACCAACCTTTTGGCTTAAGCCAAATGTAAGATGTTTGGTACACTTGAATACTGTAGTACCAAGATTGCCCCTTCTTTCTTAATCAATTTTATATATCTCTAATCATTTTTAATTAGGTAAAATCACTTCTGGCAAGACAATGCTGCAGCTGTTTCAAAGAGTTGTCTACAAAGAAGTTTGTTCAGCTCTCTGTATTCTTCAATAATAAGCCACCCCACCCTAACCCCACCTCTTAATTATGAATTTAAGGTTAATTTAGGGAACATACATGTACACTCCACCTTTCACACCAAAAACCCAGTTAAAATCTCTTGCAGCTTTCTCATTTCACTACCATGGCTACTCTTCACACCCTCTTCATGCCCACCATGATACATACACTGATGCTGTATCTACTCCTCCTCCATCCTTTAGCCACAACTTCAAGGTCCATTCATGAACTCCTCAGAAGCAGAGGCTTGCCAGCAGGGCTTTTCCCCAAGAATGGAGTGAAGTCATATGAACTTGACGAAAATGATCAACTTCGAGTGTACTTGGAGTCACCATGTGTGGCTAAGTTTGAGACCAGGGTGTTTTTTGACAGTGTTGTGAGGGCTAATCTAAGCTATGGTGGACTCACTGGAGTGGATGGTCTGTCTCAAGAAGAGCTTTTTTTATGGTTACCAGTGAAGGATATAATTGTTTCTGATCCTTCCTCTGGGATTATTTTGATTGACATTGGATTGGCTCTTAAAAAGTTGTCTCTTTCTCTCTTTGAAGAACCACCTATTTGCAATCCTCAAGGTACCCTCTCTGTCTCTCTCTCTCTGAATTATTCCTTTTTAATACTAAGTAAACATGATTTAATTGTTCATTCTAGATGATAAAATTGATTTTGCAATGCAGATGTACTGGTGGAAAAGAATCTTGCTAGGATGAGCTCCAATTGGAAGTTTGAGGAATAAAAGAATAATCAATCCGCTATCAGTTCTAATTTTCTCTGGCTTTGTTCAAGGCATTCTTAGATTTGCCTTTTTTGTGAAACTTGAAGAACAGTTATGTAATGATTTTCTCATCTAATGCTTGTAGGATTGGAAAAATCTGGAGACTAACTGTAGAACTTTGGAATGAAATAAGAAGATTTTGAAGATGCAACTTGTTCATTCAAGAAACAACCTTATTTGTTTTATAAAAATCACATAGATCTTTTCATTTTTCAACACTTAAATATAAAGCATCACAATTTAGGTGAAGTCTGTAAAATTCAATGAATTCTGCATATAACTCAAATATCTAAAATAAGATAGTCTATCGAATTTAAATACGCGGAATGGAAACTGGAAAAATAAGATAATCTTGACTCAGGCATGAGATTCTCTGCTTTGTCTGGTGATTCGGATGTAGAAGAAAATGGCAACCACTGAAACAATGGCTAGTCCACCAAGAATCACATCTCCACCGTTTTCTGATGGCGCTGGTGCTGGACTTGAAACTGCTACTTGCATATGCCCGAAGTCGAATGAAGTCCTCAACGCAATGCCTTTTCCCATAGAACCAAATAGTTCGGCTAGTATAATGTAAAGAAATAGAAATCTAGCCATAATAAATATCGAGTCCTGGACAAGAAATTAGTTCACTAAATGCAGGTCCGGAGTTGTGTTATATAGTAGAGAATAGACTGAGTGTCTTTGCCAGAAGATGGACAAACTGAGTGCTTTCAAATCTTTGAAAAACATTTGTCTTTCTTTAAGACTGAACAATAAAAAATTGCACTTTTTTTAAAGTATCCATGTGGTAAGCATTTGGATCTGCAGCTAATAAAGGAAGGTGTTCCTTAGGAAAAGCTTATCTGGGTGTTCAAAATTTTGATTTAACCAAGAATTCATGCTCATACTGTTCTTGTAATAATTTTCAGTTCTTTCGATTCACAATGGATTCTTCATCAATAGGTAAATCTTGATCACTTGCTTGAGGCAGTTTCAAGACTGCTAAAAAATTCTTACATAGAAAACACGCGTAAAAGCAAGAATCAAAGTATACTCATCTTTATCAGTTTGTGGATCAATTGTAACTTCTTTAAATGCTCTTGATGATATGGGATAACAATTCTTTGAGCTGATCAACATCAGGTAGCCCACCTTGAGTTCTCTGAAATTTAGAGTGAAAAAGAAGTTTATAAAACTTAGTCCTTCTAAATAATGCCGGAGACAAAAATATTATTCTGTACTAATGCCGATATCTGGTGTACAAGAAAAGAATATCATTTCTAGTAAACAGATGAGCAGACAAATTGTACCAAGTGATTGTTATTATTTATTAAAAGAATCAAACTTACCTCCACACATGAAGTAACAAGAATTGCTCCTTTGGAGGTGGTGACACTGATATCAGTAAGATCAAATCCAAGCACACTCATGGCCTCCATTATTTTGGTAAATCTGCCTTTTGTTTTCTGATAGACGATCTTTATCCAAAGTTTAGTCCCGTCAATGGAAGTCACCTGAACTTCTCGCTGTTGAAAGTGATTAATAATAATAATAATAATAATAATAATAATAATTTATCATGAACGATAAAAATAAAGGGAACAAAGAAAGTATAAAAACTTCATAGTTCATAATTAACAATCATAGTACTTCTATCCCCCATATCTTCATCTCTTCTGCTGAATCTATCTCTTCAATTTTCGTTGCTTCTTCCTCCTTTACAAAATTTGCATCCATTTCGAGTTGTTGGTCACTAAGATCTTTTACATGCCTCTGTAGCTCCTCAATATAAGTGACAGCATCAGTGATTATGGTAGCTTTATTCATCTAAAGTTAAGTCCAGAAGTTAAGTTTTAGTTATTAAACATATAATATCATGTACACATGAAAAGTACTGCTAATTAATATTATTAATCAATTTCGAAATGCAAAAACTGTTAAGGTTTGGGATCATTGCATTTGTGATTATTGGGACTATGAGCGCAGTTCTAAGAGCCTGTCATTGAGTTTCTTGCGCCGTCTCCTCTCGGCTTCAAGGTTCTTGGACTCGTATTTATCATCCTCATCATCCGAATCAATGTGCTTCCTCTTCTCCATTCTACCTCCCTTTGTTTTTTCCTCGTCAAGTATACACAAATCATCAAATGCAGTTTTTACATATTCCATTGATGAGCAATCAAGAATCATTAATGGGAGAAACAAGAGGAAGTAGCTGAGTGATAATGAGAGTGCAGGTGGGAAATTAGGCACTGCACTAATTTATGTTGATGTGAGGCAATGCCCTTATATAAGTGTGTTTCACAAGAGTGACATTTCATGAAGAAAAAAAAGTGGAGAGAAAAAGAGAGGTGGGAATCTTCTTGTTGCAGTTTGTTAGGCATCCATTCAACATACACAATTATCGCAATGTTTTTTGGGTGTTGAGAGCTCATCTACAGCATGAGGGAGGGAGGGAGGGAGGGAG